>JBBMOC010000044.1:757226-896454 GCA_037975185.1 Centropyge bicolor
TTGTTACTAATAGCTGCTGTGCAAAATTTCAGACCAATATCTCCACTACTTGCAGAGATATTAAGCCTTCACATGCATGTGGACCAGTAAAAAACGCTGATGTATAGTATGTGATTTTTTTAGGTGAATTTTTTGCATGTTACAAATTGACTTTAAAACTACTCAGAACCAGTGAACGTGTAATTCTCAGCAGGAAATTGTTGTCTTTTGAGTTGGTTTTTGGTTTGGTTCTGTTTGGGGGTTTTTTTTCGCAGCAGGAAATGAAGGTAGATAAGTCCATGCCAAATCACCAGAAGGCTCCTGGCCACAACAGCCACTAAATGGACGTCGCTGTGAGAAGATTTAGTCGACTTTGGAGAGCAAATTTTCAGACTCAGACATTAGCATGATATTAGCGGCATGCATGTCGACCACTAAAAAACACTGATGTATACTATGTGATTTTTTTTTAGGTGAATTTTTTGCATGTTACAAATTGACTTTAAAACTACTCAGAACCAAGAAATTTGTTTTTGGGGGGTATTTTCACCTTTTTTGGAGAGTTATTGAGGAAATGAAGATAGTTAAGTCCATGCCAAATCACCAGAAGGCTCCCGACTGACCATCTCAGATTTGCTTCCTAATTTTCAATTTTAATGTCCTTGTTACTAATAACTGCTGTGCAAAATTTCAGGCCAATATCTCCATTAGTTTCAGAGATATTAAGCCTCTAGAAAAGGGGGCGTGGCCCCATATTTAGCATAGAAGCCAGTGTTACAATCAAACATCCATAGTTTGATGGCTAATAACTTTTGAACTGTTTACACTAAATGGTTCAGATTCACACATAATTCTTTGATAGAATGAGGCTGTGTACGCAGAAGGAGAGCTTTGTATGTGACATATTTGCAGATTTATGGCATGCCAAATATGGCTTCCTGGAATGTGCATTTGTCCATGGTAGCACTTTTGGCTCTCTACATCTCCAGATTTAATGACACCAGATGTTTGATTCTTTTTAATACGTGAGACATGTTATAGTACTATCAGGAAAACAAGTTATACCTGTGACAAGAATTATACTTTCTCATATATAGGCCCCTAAAAATGGAAAAAAGCGCGTCTATTTTGAATGCTTATAGCAAAGATCTGACAAGGTTGCAGAAAACAAATGAGATCAGTGAAAAGAGCAAGGTCTAATTGATATATGTACCAAATATGAAGTTGGTGCTGTGAATAAAACTATTTAATTAAGGCTGTTGAATATAGAAGGTTTTATGAAAATGCCGTTCACAATTTTACATCACATGCTACATCATTATTAATTCAAACTCTCTTGACTATACATATATGTAGTGTATTTGTAAATATGATAAATGAGTTACAAATCTCACAAAGGTCAATGACACAAATTTAATTCTATTTATGTAGACTTTTCTATTTGAAGTGTTTGAATAACTGGTCAGTTTCTTTCACCACACCAAACGGAACTACATATGTGATTGGTTCATGAACTTTCTCTTCATTCTTGAACTTTCTCTAAAATCTGGTGATTTGGCATGGAATTACCCTTCATCTCATCTCTCATCTTTGTTGATTTAGGGCCATTCTCTTGTCTCACTCGTTACGTAAGGAACTCAGCAGCAAAATAAATAAACTGAGCCCCTGAAAAAGAAGAGAAGTAGCCTTAGTTGAGTATTCAAAGGGCTTTTCTTTTTTTGTCTGCTTTAGGCATCAGAGTCATGTGGATAATATTCATCACAGTAACACCAAAATCAGCATGTGTTGTGAGAAATACTCGGCAGCACTAAATATTAATGGCAGCAAAATATTATCAAAAGGGGAAAAAAGGAAAAAGGTATAATCTCTGCAAATACAGAAGAAGTCTACTTGTCAGTCCGTCTACTTTAGTCCAGGCTGAAATAACTAACATCTGACTGAACTGGGTGGACTGATGATCCCCTGACTTTTTCTATAGTGGCACCATGAATTTGGCACTTGTAGTTTTGAGTGAACTATTGGATGGACTACCATGAGATTTGTTACAGACATTAATAAATACCTGCAAAATTAATGACTCATCAGCTGTACTTTGTGTTAATGAAAATTAGTAAATGTTATGTACTAAGATGGTGAACTAATTATAACATCTTGAACCCTCTCAGACTTTTCATTTGAAGGGTGTTTGTCCATGATCTGATGAACCCTCACACTTATCTCATGGCATGAGTATTTCCGATTATCTGGAAGCACTAATACTATGATGAACATTTTTACACACAAGCAAAAAGTTATGTTTACATCAAACATTTGCAGAGCAGATTTTTGGAATATTTTAAATAGCACATTGTTGACATCCAGGTTTTGTTGTGAGCACAGATCTTCTCTCCACCTTTTGTTTGCATGACGATTGACAGTTACTACCACCACATATCAATCAGCGAAATAGCATTAAACCAGCAGCTCGATGCAAGTTGTGCCGCCCACAGCCTTGTTTTCATGCATGATACAAACAAAATAAATACCCACTGATAAAAACATTGCTTCATAGTTCAGCTAGTGGTCAAAAACTCCTCAGGGTAATTTTTTTTATGCTAATTCTTCGTCGTAGTAGCTCAAATAAAATATTCTCCTCTGCTTCTGCACAGAATTAATCTGCATTGCATCTAATGGATAACCAGACTGTGCTGTGTTTTCCGGCCCATGAAATGCAAATGACACAAATGCATTACTTCAGACCAGGTGGAAGCTGTCGTAAAGTGATACACCTCAGTTACAACAGCTCCTGAATTTCAGTAGACCTGGACAACTTTCAAGCCTATACATGTCATGATGTCAGAATGAGAAGCGCTTATTAACATGCATTGTTAGAAGCCCTGGGATGAACCCCTTATGTCATTACTCAAACAGCTCCTTCCAAGAATTCCTTACGGGGAACAAATTGCACCTGCTAACACTAAACTCATTCCTCTTCTTTTAACACAGTCGGCTCCGACATTATAACTCAGAGAGCGTTAAAAAGGGAGTATAAAATTCAAATTACTGCCAGACACCACACATTTTTAAGACCTGTTATCACCTGTGAGCCGAAGCTTGTTTACAAAAAAGGCAGACCTGTAAATGAGTCATGCAGCTCCAGTTGACTTGGGAACTTTTGGCAATTTTCGAGGATAACCATGTCAGAGTGGATTAAGTTCAGAGGGGAAGCTGATAACAGATTGTGATGGAAATACTTAAAAGGAGAATTTAAGGAATGCTCAGGCAGAGAAGGGGGAGTAATGTTTTTCTATCAGTGAACAAAGGTATATATCTATCAAAGTCATACCATATTCTTCCTTCTGAGCAGCACAGGGAAACATCAGGTGCTACATAAAAAAACATTCATATGATCTCCCATAAAGAGCCTCTGATGATTTTTTATTTGTGTCATTTTTTTCCTTACAAGGAAGAGTCATTCCTGAGAGGGCTGGGAATACAAGGATCACTGCAACATGGCAATTTGTTCTATGAAGCACTTACAAGAAGCGTTCTACTCAAGAAGACATGTTGCATAAATAAAATGAGGAATGAACGGGAATGAATGAGGAGACGTGGGTTTTAGTTAAAAGGCCAAACTTTGCTTAGTTTATAAATAAATGAAATTACTCAATAATCAGATAAGGTTCAACAGTATTATTAAAATCTGGGGGCAATCCCAATGTCTAAAGGCACTGAGCAGACAGACATAGGGACAAATCTTTTTCCCACACAGAGCCTGGGAACATTTGATAATACACTGAAAACAAGTAAAATGCAAGCACTGTGTTAAGACAATTTCAGTGCAATATTTCATGCATTTCAAAATTTTTGTACTTTGCATCTCGTGCATTCTAACTTTTCATAGCATGAGTTATTGAGAGTTTATGTAAAGTCATCTTTCTTTTTCTCTTCCACACTGATTGCACAGTCAAATATAACTACAGTACATTCAAATGCTCTATCAGAATAAGCAACACTACAGCAGAGTATCTAAAAGGACACATATTCCTAAAAACATTTTATTTTTAACCAAGTTATCACAATTTGGGTTCAGTAGGGATCCACAGATAAAGTTAATGGGTTAATCCATGTTTCTGATCATGTAACCTTGGAACAGGCAGTAAAAGGTTTTCAGAAAATACTGGTCACTGGCTAATATCCTTCTCTCCTTACTCATGTTTCTTTAACTGGTAATTTTTGCTGTATCATGCTTCAAGAAAAACACACACTCCTGCACAGTACAATTTGAAGTACTTTACTTGATTACCTCCACTTTCTTATACATCTACTTCACTACGTTTCAAAATCAATTTTCTTCCCTCCTCTACATTTATTTGAGAGCTATAAGCTGAATTTAATTTAATAACGTACATTGTGTGCTTACACATGAATGCTTCAGAAAAACCCACCTATACAGTCATTCTGCCTGTACAAGTACTTATGATACTTAAAGGGCAATTTGCTCATACTTCTGTACATTTACTTAAGTGAAAGTCCTGTTTGTTGTTTTGGAGTATTCTGTTTTATTTACATTTTGGTATTAGTCTTATTACTTTTCTTAATAAAAGTAAAGGATCTGAATATAATTATTTTACAACTCACAGTCAGTCTAGAAAAGCATCTGAGATGTGATGTACAAATCAAAAATGCAATTGATTTTATTATTCTTTTATAATTATTTATTAGTTTATTTATTAATAATAAAGCAAAAGTATAGTATTTTTAAGAGACTGCCATATTCACGCATCATGTTAGAATATTTCCTACAGTAACCTCAGGTTGAAATGTTTTCTTTGTTGTCATTCTCCTGTTACTCCACAAGGGGGTGCTCCCATGTGAAAAAACATTACATCTCTAAGGACCCAGTAAATATTTCCTAAAACTACGGGATTGATTAATGAATATTTTGATTGATTAAAGGAGTAAATCACAGCTGCACAGAGGTTCCACCTTTTACCAAGCATTTTGAACAGGAACATAGAAATATGCAGATACAGGCAGGTAGAAAGAACCTGTTGCAGAGAGCAGGTGGGGTAAACAGGAAACAGCACAAAATGCAAAAAGCAGTTCAATATATTTGCTAACAAAATCCAAAATACTTACAAGGTGGTCAGACAGGTGAGGGTCAACACCAGAGCAGGTAGTCCAGACAGGTACACAAATCCAATATGGAGGAGGCAAACATCAAGTGTCCAAAATACTAAAACACAACCAGGTCCAGGGAAACATAGGACAAAATCCAAAACTGGTGAAACACAATGAATCACAGTGGGAAGGGCTTGAAGGCTTGAAGGCTTGAAGGCTTGAAGGCTTGACATGAGTTACATGGATGAACTGGCCAAAAAAGAGAGGGGAACACACACAAACACAAGGACACAAGGGAGAAACACAGGTGAAACGAATTAACAAGAGGGCGGGAAAAAGACAAAAACAGGAAGTAAAGACAACAAAGACACCTGAGGAAAATATCGTTCAAAATAAAACAGGAAACAAACAGCCCAAAACTATGTCTGGTGATTTTGTTAAATATAATGACAGTGTGAAATTGTAAGTGATTATAGTACAAAGTTCAAACCATATTTTGGTTTCAGCCACTTTCCTTCATTCCTTCCATCCTTTATACTTATTTCTGGCTCTAATTGCATCCACACAGTAGAATTACACATTAACCACAACTACTGAATTAAATAAGCTAAAAATGCATTATGAGTATTTCATTTTGAAACCACTTACAATCAAACAGAATCTCAATCTCACAGGGATTTCTCAGTTAGTAGTTAGTATTGTTTGTGACTCAGCATGTGTTACATCTGGGAGCGTTTAAACACCGGGTGCACGCAGAGTAAACAGGGTGTATGGAAATCCTGGAAAACTCTCGAAATGTTTGATATCATGTTAAAATAAATATGGAGACAGGAAGGCCCTGCACACTTAGGACCAATGCAGGTATTTAATAATAAAGCAAAGCGTTCAATCATTTGATCTTTCCACACATTTCAACTAATATTATCTAAACTTCAGACTTTAAAATGTTTATGAAAATACTTAACTAATATAATTTACATTTTAAAGTCAGTTGTGCCGACTGCAACACACTTCCTCTGAAATCCTCTTTCTTCTATTTTCCATTGAACTCTGTTGTTGTTGGCATTAAAACGTCCAACATTTCGGAGATTTGTGGGGTTGTGTGTTTCATAAGGTTGTTCTTTGTTATCTGCACACACATGTCCAGAAATAGTCCTAATTTATAGGATCATTAAATTAAGAAATGGTGCTTAACTTTGCTGCATTTCTAAGTAATCTAGTTGTGAAATCTAATAAAATCCATTTTCACCACAGTGTGTGTGTGTGTGTTGCAGTGAAAAGGGGCAGAGGCTGTGCGCTGCAGCACAGAATGAATTTGTCAGCGGGATCGCTTGCTTCGGCCTTCCAGCTCCTTCCACCTTGCCCCACTTCTCCCTCTAATCCCCCTCTTCCATCAAATCCTGCCACTCCCAATCATCACCCCACCCCAAAGCCCCTACAAACACTCACACACCCACCAATGCTGAAAAATAAACATGCTGGCACGCACAGCCCTCTTTCTATCTGATTCAAATCAAAAGTATTTTAATTAACGGCGCCCGTTCCCTGCCCATACTGAGCCCTGATATAAAGAAAGACAATGAGAAGGGAGTAGTTGAAAGGTTTCAAGGTGTGGAGCATATTCTAATCCACATGGGAACCAATGACCTAACAGCACCAAACAATGACTAACGGCAAGTAGCGCCCAGCTGGAAAGGAATATCCTCAGGCAACGATAACTGTGTCAACATTTCTACAAAGGCCTCACGTATATCTGTGTATCATCAATTACATTAACTGATTGTTCAACAGCGCATCCATCTGCAGAACGTCCAAACAGCTCGTCACACAGAAAGCTATCTGCAGCATCTCCGCCACCACATTCACCTCCAGATGAGCCAAGAGAGACTGTCAGACTGGAGGACATCACAACCGGCAAAAACACAGGCGTCTTTGTTGAGCCGAACTCACGCCAGCCCGCTGCACAGAATGGCCATCATTCTTTTCCGCGGCGGAGATGGTGCCGTCCAAGATCTATTTAGAGACGACCCTGCCAAATTAAGCAGCCTTTGCACCTCCAGTGCCAACCCCTCAAACTCAGAGTGGGCCAATCAGGAAGCTACGCCGCTGTAGCACCAGCAGCAGCCGCTCTGGACTCCATCAGATAAGAGACGTGGTTACTTTACTCCAGACGATGTATAAAACTGTTTACAAGCTATAGAAAACAGTCACTTAGTCTGAGTTCAATCGTCCACTAAATGGTTGTTTTCCTTAACTCAATACACAATATTTGTATACACGCAAGGTCATCTTTTTTAATTAGCAGCTTATATAAGTCCAGTGAATTATTAATGGTTATTTAGGTTTAAAGGTTTTAAATATTTAAATGGTGAAATGCACATGAATTATGAATGAAAATAAGGAGGCACTTCTTTGACTCTGTTACAAAATGTTGCCTCCCACGACCTCACATTCCCCCAAACGACTGTATAAATCTTGTAATGCAATTAAAAAATGTAACGCCCAATGTCTTCATGTAATCACTTCATTATAAAAAAAAGAAGAACTGCAGCCAAAATGCATTGTCATAATTCATCTCTGGAGAGTTCAGCGTTTGCTCAGGAAGAGGAGAAACACCTGCTCTCCGCAGTCGTTCGGGCTGCTCGGGTCCTCCAGAGTCACCGCCGCATCCTCCGTCCTGCTGTCGTCCTCGAAAGATGTCCGAACGCACCCAACACGCTGCAGCTGGACATGGGAGGGGGTTGTAAAACTTTGGCATGTTTATTGTAGATCTTGTCAGTGCTGTTACCAACAACAGATGTCTTGTATTCGCTAACACCATTATCCTCCAACATGCTACGATGACATGAACATGGAGGGGTTTTTTCCCTCAAATCGGCAAACACAAATAATCATTGATTTTTAGCTCAAATGTTCAAACGCCAACATGGCCACAGTCGACACGAGATTGTGGTTGATTATACAAGAAACCTGCAGACGAGCCAAATAAAGGAGAGGATAATGGGGCAAGTGGATTAATTTTAGTCTTGCTGAGCTTCTTCTCTGTTCACTTTAAGTCTCAAGCTGGCAGAGAGTTTTGCTTCTTTCAATTTGGGAGTTCAATAACTCCCGCTGGCCCGGGATCCAACCTGCCATTATCACCCCATGAAAAGCACATCAAGAAAAAACAAATAGCTGTAATGATTATTTCTTTAAAATGTCAAACCGCCGTCCAAATTCCTGCAGATTAATCATACTTTGCCATCAAATCGATGCCATGTGTTATTTTGCAGTTTGAATTTTCTCACCAGCGTTGCTTTCTTTTAATTTCTTTTTTTTTTTGTTTCCCTCCTGTAGGTCTCTGCTGTGAGTGTGTTGAAGTTTTGGTTGAAGGCCATTTAGTGCAGTGGCAAGTAACGGAAATATCTGTTTATAGCAGAGGTAAAGTGGTTCCACTTTCATTGCTCTTGTAAACATTTTAAGCATATTTGGGGTGCTCCAAGTCCGAAAAAATATCAGGAAATTACATAAAGTTACTGTGTAAATACAACGTGCTCGGAAACGCTCTCCAAATTTTCCTCTTCGCTCTTGTAACTGGAGCAAAAGTTGTCAATGTTGGGCAAATTCTTCCTATATTGGATTTCATTGCATCCAAATGTTCGAGGGTGACGTGCCTTTGATGTGAGGGAGTCATGTACTTCTCTATTATTCCTGTCGTTGGCTTTAAGAATATGAAATTGCTCAAAATACAAACTGTTGAAGTCATTCCTCCCCCCACAGCTGTAGTAAATACAGTAAGTCACAGTTAAACTGAAACATGTGCTCCACTCGGCCAAATAAAACCCAAAAGGGAAAAAGATTATTTTTTCACTCGCAAAAATACAAGTGTTACCCGGGACCATCCATCAACCACATCATTCAGTGTGACCTGCCTCTGATCGACTTTTAACTCAGGTAACTTGACTTGACTTCTGTGTCTGAGCGCCTGCAGTCGTGGTATAAACTCCAAGAGGTGGTGTTGCCTCATTGACACTGTGCAGGAAGTTGTGTGAGTTGTGTCGTCTGGCCTTCTCTGGGATTTATGTCTCCCAGGAATAATAAGTCTTCAAGCGTGTAAAACTCAGGAAGAGCTTCTCCCGCCTAATATAACTAACACTGAGGAGATGAAATACGGTGATAACATCATTGAACTTACATCCAAACTACAGCTCTGTGCAGCCATTACTACTCACGAGACCTTCAATATACTGTGTACTTTACGTCGAATTGACTCCAAGTCAGAGCTGGCATCTGTGGAACCTCAAACAAATATTGTTCTTGAATTACCTCCACATGAGAAGTTTCTGAAACAATGCTGTATATACTGTATATACCATGCGAAAACTTTCCAGCTCCGCTTTCTGTATGTTTAACGTTCTGACTCTGAACCCCAAATTCTCAGACACCCACACACACCGTTCTACATTATCAAACTGTTATTGTCGAGGAATCCGGGAGCTGTCATGAACTGTTCTTGTTAGCTTTTCTGATTAGACCACCTTACCTTCGCCGGCCGCTTCCTCCCAGTTAGCGCGAGTGAGTTTCAGTGTTAACAGTAACCGCAGACCTGCAGTAAATTAATAAGGGCTTTGTTTTGTTTAAGTATCCCTGTAAGCCATGTGAGTGAGCCAACACGCACCAAACCAGGGCCCCAGATAAGACATGTGAAAGGAATGCTGCTACAATTAACGATATCAATTACACCTGTGCTTTACCTGCTATGACATGTCAAAATGTCAGGCCTATAGAGAGTTGTTGCTTGGAAAGAAATCAAAAGTTATGCCTTCATATCAAAATGCAAGATACATTGTATTGTGGCTTCTGCTCTACAAATATGATCATTAGCGGAATTTTTTTTTTTTTACAATGTATGTGTGTGTGCTGTTTGAATGTCAGCGCTAAACAATGAATCTTAACAGAGCTTTGTTTTTGTTGTTGATTCAAAATTTCCAACTGTTGCGCAAATCTTTAATTCTTTTCAGTGATTCAAATTAGTCTCGCGTTGAGCTCATTGTTGACTAATTCCCTCGTTGGGAAACCCATCAAATCAATCTCAACTTCGTAGGTTGGACAACGAACATTGACCCCCCCCTTCATCACCCCATCGTCTCATCACCCAGGACCTCGAGAGGGAGCCGATCTTTAGCTCCATCAACAAAAACCAGCACAGCAGAGGATTTTCTGCTGCAGCTGAAGTTCAACCAGCCAAAGACAATGATGGTGCACGTCCACACCACCATCACTGAGTCCGTCCTCACCTCCTCCATCTGGTGCGCTGCTGCCACTGCCAAGGACAAGGGCACACTGCAGCGTATCATTCGCTCCACGGAAACGTGATAGCTTGCAATATGCCAGCCCTCCAGGAGGATTATGACCGACCCTTCAAACCGCACGACACAAAAACAGTCACTTATCTTCGGCAGCTGGCCTCATAAATAAGGCCCAGGACCCCCGTTGACAATGACTTTACCCCCTCCCACACACACATGCACATGTTATATTAAGGTTACACCTGGATCAACGTGCACCTCTTCGACTCTGTCTTGCACTAAAATGAACCTTTAGCACATTGTTGCACATCTCTCATCCAAAATATGATCATATGTTTTTTTAGAATTATTTGTTTTGTCTTATAATAATCTCATGGTTCTTGACTTGCAGAACTGCTTTGTCTTCATTTTACACTACTATTGTTGATTGTTATGCACCGTTACACCAAAGCAAACGCCCTCGATATGGGAACATACTTGAAACAATTCTGATTCTGATTTCAGTGCCAGACCAGAAAAACAAAATTGAGAAATGTGTGGATGAGATCAACAGAGCTGTAGGTTGTCGTAAATCCATTTACAGAACTGTGACTCTTAAATCTGGAAACTTCTTCAATCGACATGAGAACATTAAATACAAGCAAACACTGCCATAGCTTCTGTGTCGAATAACATTAATTACAAGTAAGCAAAAAAGAGCTGATCAAGATATGAGACTGAACAATGAAGTGAAAATGAAATGGCACTTCAGTCTGATTATCGGGAAGTGAAATCCACCTCCATGGAACTGTATCAACAGTTTTCATTTTCTTTCTAACCTGATGAAAACAGTTCACAACAGGTTTTGTGAATCACACCGAGCAGCCGGATCACTGTGTCTGGGAAGGTTTCTGAAGCTGCTAATTTTTCAATCCTGTGATGAGTACAAACAAAATTTCATTCACATTCATTGTTTGGGCAGAAGTCCAAGACCAAAATATGTTGCATAACTAATAACCATTATTTTTTATTATTAGTAACAGTAGTAGTAGTAGTCATAGTAGTAGTTGTAGTAGTAGTACATTGGATGAAACTACTCGCGAAGATGGAGTTTTCCCGTCGAAAACGTAATGTTGAACGTCTCTTTAGGGGCTGAGAAAGTTCTGAAGTCTCATGAAGCCTCAGGAAAATAAAAGCTTCCAGCTGAAACTACATGGTGGTCAAGCTAAAAACAAGGTTGTTTACATTCACCTTTGGAAAGTTTACTTTTTTGAAACACAATGTTCTGGTCCAAAAGGGATGGATTTTACAAAGAAAACATAAACACTCTGAAGATCATCATTTATTGTCTCCAATGCATCTCTGTAAGAACTCGCTTCGTTCATTGAAAGGATAAAAGTCAGAGTTGTTTGATATTTTTCTCATTCACAACTATTTCAATACCAATTCCTCTTTCTCGATTACTCTCCGATGACTCTGCACAGGCACTCAGCCCCAGGCCCATTGCTTCCTACTGAATCTTTGAAAACGAGTCGCAAATATATAGTTTCAGTAATTTCCCAAAACAACTGGACCCTGTTGTTTGCAGCGTCTCAATGGGAGTAAATTTGTTTCCAGCCTCGGGTTCAGGCTCGAGTAAGACTAAGGGAAATTTTAACTGCAGAAAAATAAACTGCACTTCGCAAACAGTTTTCATTGGACTGAAGGGTCATGTCACCCCAACAGTGGCTCACTGGTGTGTTATTAACAGGAGCTTTATAGGACAGAAGAAGTAGATCTTTTAGTCTTTGGCTACAGACAATACATGTTACTGGGATCTGTTCATTGTTGATGTTGTTGTTGATGACTATTACAGCCATATCTTAATATTAAAGAAGAAGAATTGTCCAATTTCTAAAGCTGTCACAGTCACATCCCCACTGATTTCTCCTGCCTGCCAGAGGGATCAAACTGTCTGGTCACAAGGCCTGTTGTATAACCTTATGTCATCGCTGCTGTTCGGTACATGGGCTGCTGAGCTGCTGTATAATAGATGATTCCAGAGTGAGCCAGCTCGTCGAGAAACGTTTATATATTAGCATGACAAAGGTGTATCAGCCTCAGTTAGTGATATCTGATCGCCGACTTTCCCCACAGCCATCCCGTGGTCTCATCATTTAGTTCATTATTAACAGCATCTTGCATAATGAGAGATTTATTCGTTTATTTGTGTATTTTAAATACAATCCGAGTACAGAATATTTGACACCCAAAGATGATGGTTTGGGAGAAATGATGAACATCCATACCTCTGAAATTAGGTTTATTCAGCAGTCATTATAGAATGTTAGATAAAACATTTTTTGGCACAGTTGCTTAATGATAATAAGCTGTCCCGTTTTCTGTGGTAATCTAAATAAATATGCAAAAAACCATAATTTACTTCCCAAATAAATACAATATAAACTACAATAAAAGATGCACCGCATCCACGCCCGACACTGCACCTCCTCAGGAAAAACAAAAACAAAACATAATTTATTGTACTTCAGGCAAACAGTTGCAATGGGTTCAAACCAAATAAAGATTGTCGAAGGTGAAAAACATGCTTCATAACTCATTTCAACAGCTTATTTTCCACTAAAACTCTACCAGGCAATACAATAAGGAGGCATTTGACGGGCCCATAAAAAGGCTGTACTGTGGGCTTTGGATCTTTGGTAAGTTACAGGGTTTTATGGATGGGTGCAAACACATTTCCAGATCCTGACTTTACTTCATAGTAGGATTTCTGTCAGCAAGAAAAAAACAGGCCATTACTCATCGCTAAAAGCTTTCTTCTCTTTCACACCTCAGATTGGCTAAAACCTCTGAGTGTAAATGCTCACAAATTACATCCACATTAAAGAGGTTATATCACCTGGAATTTGAGACGTGAGACCTGTATGAATCGAAGATAATTAATTCATCATGTGTTGAATTGACTTTGTGTGTGTTTTGGCAATTCTTTGAGGAAAATAATTCCAGAGGATTATGGGTAATTGTAATAGTGGGTTATTTGAGCAAAGTATAAAAAAAGACTTAAAGTGATAATTTCTTTGAGAGTGATGAGTTATTATATGGAGAGTAGGTGGGATAAAATTTCATGTCGTCCTATTAATAAAGTGAGAGTATTCATGTGTTTTGAAACAGGTCCTCGATCTACACAACATCAATATACAAAACACAATATTTAAAGGTGGGTATCAAACCGGGAGCTATATAAAAGGATTTTCTTTCATTGTCAAATTCTTAGCAATAACACGTGTTCTCTCACCTGTGTAATAACACTGCAATCAGTAACAGAAAAGCATACAAGCAGGGAAACAGGTCACAAGGTCACCTGTGATAACAACAACTCAACACACCTGTGAGTCAATAGACTTTCTGGTGACAGCTGATCACCATTTTAGGTCAATGGTCCAAACTGTGGTGCAATACATGTATTTTTATTTTTGGTTTATTTATGGCTTTGAAATGGATTTCTCAGCACTTTCTTTGCCTGAAAAGTGACTCACCATTATAATGATGTCAGCCAAGAGATTTGGACTCAAAGTTGACGCCCATGGATATGAAGTGTAAGAGCAATAATCTAGTCCACCATGGCTCATCTATCTCATGTAGTACTACTCAAATGTACACAAACATCATGTTGCTACGTTGTTGTTACACCACAGTTTACAGTGTTACTACACAGATAGAAAAGACAATAAAAACTTTTTTGGTATGAACAGTATTTTTTTTTCTGTGTCTCTTTACATGGAATCCACACAAACGCAGCACCTGCTGTCCATGTGATTCCAAAATTGCATTGACAGACGCCAAAAAAAGTCAAGTCTGCCTGTCACGAAAAGGCCGGCGTGCAGCAGCCTGAAAAATACTCCTATCCTTTCCTCCTTTCCTTGAGTTTATATTCCACAGTTTGTCTTTTAACAGCATCCATGTTCAACTGTTGCAACAGAGGCCGAGAGCAGCAAGAAGAAGTGCTAAGTCTGTTTCTCTGGGTCATACACACCCGCAGTTCTTCGCCGACACGTTCTGTACCGTGTGATAGCGACTCTTGTTGTCCAGGAAGGAGAAGTCCTTTTCGAACGCCGTCGGCCGGCAGCAGGGCCCGTTGCTGACCTTGTCCCTGCGGCCCTTCTTCCTGAAGCCCGTCCTCATCATGTGCTCCATGGTGATGTCGTAGTTGTGCCGGTGGGCCGTGCATTTGCCGCTGCAGTAGCGCAGCAGCACCGTCTCGTCGCTGTCGTAGCCCAGACCCAGTTCGCTCACGGTCAGCTCCAGCTCCCTCAAGGAGCAGGGCTTAGGCCTCCGGGCTCTTTTAGTCCTCCGGGCCTGCTTCTCGCCCAGGCGCCGGCTCTTCCTCCTCTTCCTGTCGAGCAAGGTCCCGACCACATGCTGAAGCTCGCCCTCCGTGAAGCTCTGGAACATCACAGAGACTGACAGAGAGGAGATAAATGAACATCTACAGACGGATTATCTGATTCTTGTGTAACTTTGTGTCCTGTTTGTACATCAGATTTTCTCAATAATCAGATATGCAAACAGGACAGATGGCTCATGGAGATAGCATAGTGTAGTTGGCAGGATAATGAAAGTCGCGTGGAAACAGAAGAACACAATGTTTATTTTATCTGACACCGCGACAGCTACGAACTAGTCTTATCACCATCAGTATCACAGACTGTGTTCGAACTCCCTGAGGCCCAATCAAGCTGACGAATGCCTCTCAACAAGGCATGCGGACCCAGAGGAAAGTGGGTGTATCATCCTCTCCTCTATAATAGCTCTATGAACAGCCAGTGAACTATGAGGTGCTAATTGACTGCAGATTATCGGGAGGCATTAAAACCTGCTCTATAAACAACAGAGTCAGGTACTAAGTGTTCTGTCTGAACCCCGGCAGCCTTTCACACGACACCTTATCTCCAGCCAGACAAGGAAGGAAGACAATAACAGTTTATCTTACACTCTGAGAGGAGAGAGTTCATCTCGTCCGCTGAGCGAGTTCTCCGATGAAGACCACCCATCTGCCGGGACAACGCTGTCGACTCTGCTGCTGATGAGGGCGACGACGAGCGCGATGGCGGCGAGGCCTTGGACGCCGACGATGAAGACCGTCTCGATGAGGATGAAGATGCGTACAGATATTTCGTCTTAGGTTTGAACTGTCCGAGAGCGGCCATGTTTCTAACGAGGAGGATGGACAGGGCTGCACCACAGAGCATGAAGGCAAAAGTAGCACCTTTCCATAACTTCATCTTAGAACGTGGAGGAGCATTGAAACTCTGTGGGGAGAGGTGAGACGGACAAACGTCAGACGTGTTCAAACAGTCACACCTTCAAACATGTAAACCATCTTCTCAACTTGTCACATTAAAGCACAAGAGAGAACAATGCAAAAATTGTTATCTTCACATTTCTTTGACCCTCCCGCGAATCCGCTTCTCTCAACAGAGCTTTTATTTTATCGTCAGTTTACTTTTTTCGGATTCTGCTGTCAGCTCATTTTCACTTTAAGTGGGTTCCTGATCTGGGAGCTTGACATCACTTGCTGACACCTGAGAATGCACTGTGTGTTTAATCGCTGCTGCCTGAAGAGGAAAAAACATAACTTCAATTTGAAGTGAAGGCAGCTTGGATGAGTGTTGCAACCCTTTGCCCTTTGAAACTTCATGAAAGTTTGTGTATCATAAAAAAATGCTTGATGTGGATGAGTGTATGTATTTATGAAGGAAAAAACACTTGTCTTTGCAGGAGTAAATGTTCCTGAAACATCCTTTTAAAGAGGGGGGAAATCCATGTCTTTCTTTGCTGGAATCTCTTAACCACACCTATTTGCAATGCTGCGTATGATGAGGCCTCGGTGAATGTGTGTGATGGTACATGCCTTTATCTTAAAGCGTCCCTCCCTTTCAATAGACGCTGCAGAAATTATACCCCTTTCCTTATTGTCATGCCACAGGCATTTGAGTTTTACAAGCCCACTTCTTTGTATTTTTCATATCATATCACCAGTGAGCAAAACATTTCCCCAGAGCCGGAAATGGTATACTGGCAGTGACTAACAGCAAATCCAGACCGGCCTTACAAAGTGTTTTGCCAGACTGGCTTCTGTAGTGTACATATACAGGCTGCTGTAGTGTTTACAATGGGACAAAATGTCACATATCTTTGTCAAGTTTAGCAGAGAAACAAAAATCTGAAATGAATGACTTCTGGAAGTTTCAGCATGTGGTCCTGCAGATCACATTAAACACAAACATTTATGAAAAAGAGTAAAAAAAAAAAAAAAAGAAGAAGAAGAAGAAGTAGGAAGGTTTTTGGCGTTCTGCTGGAATCTTTTTGCAGTGGAGTAAGTAAAACAAAAAAAGAAGAAGTATAGTCCTCCAGTGTGTCTGACTGTTGTGGACACCGCAGGGGGAAAATACAAAGAGGCTGCACGCATGAGTTGTAGTCGAATAAACAGAGTATAAACAGGTATAACCAGTCCTATCAGTCAAAGCTTGACTCATCACTCATAATGCCACATGGGTTTGACGTGGTAGGCAGCCTCTGCACAATGAAGGCCTAGAATGGTATTTATTTGAAAGTCAAACATTTCAGCTAGCAACCTCATTTGACACAGTCCATGTAAATCAGAGGTGGAACCGCTGCAGAAAGTTACGTCTGATTTTCACCGGTTATATTTCACTGATAGTTTTAATGAGCGGACGTGATAGATAGAAGCATCAGCAGAGAGTCTCATTCTGTTTCTATTGGTTCAACACCAACCCCTAACACCCGAAATCTCCTGCTCCAAATATGATACATATTCAATTATAAAAGGGCCAGTTTGTAATGATATATAGCAAAGGATGAGATCATTGTTTTTTTATGCTATTAATAGGTCAGTTTGGGATAATTACTCAGCCGCTGCGTTATCTGTTTCACACAGCCGTGATACATCAATGCCTGCGGCCGCTTCGCTCTGCGGCTCATCTTGATAAAACAATTAACTCGTAAAAAACAGATGAGCCCTCCGATGTCTCCGTCGCTGACACCGGACGGAGCCCGGTCGTCAAACGCTGATCTCATGTCCCTGAAGACGCTTTGATTGTCATAATTGCTCCACTCAGAAACACATTAGTCCCATCTGCAGTCGATCGGCGCCAATAAAAGTGCCAAGGAGCATTCTGCAGCTCGCTCAGATGGTCACGGATGATTAATCAGAACAGACATTTAATATCTACCACTGGCCCCCGCTGTCATGGACATAAATATACAGATATTGATAGAGGGAAGGGGCACTGGTGTTTTCTTAGAGAGAGCCACGGAGAGAAATGGATGACTGGTCCACGACTTCCTGTGAAGACAAATGCTGCTGTTTTCCAGCAAACAGAGAAGAGCAACAACGCAGAGGATATAGCGTAACCCCCGAGGACCCTGCAGCAGAAGGAAAAGCCATCCTCAAACAAACCGAGACATAAAAGTGCAGAAGAAGTTGCAAAGATAACTAAAGCAGCTCCCACACAGGCTCAGCATGTCCGGCCCTCACAAAGCATGGGCGCCGATGTGCTCGTACACGCTCCGACATAAGGCCGGTCGAACGCGTGAGGCCCAAAACAAACGCTGGAAAATCATCTATTCACCAGGAGAAAAGAAAAGTTTGCATGGAAGTTGTCAGGGATTTGGCGCTTCTAGGGAAAGCGGGAGTGAGTGTGTGTAAAGAAATAGCACACCTGATGTTTGCTGTCAGTCATTTGTCACCTGAAGAGCTCACAGAGTGAAACCAGTCCCAGAGGATCATTAACGCGTTTGAGGGAAACCATGAAAGTGAAGTGCTCGGCCAAGAATTCCTCAGTCTGTCAAAGCCATTCCTGAGACATTATGTATTCTCCGACGCATGCATGGTACATCCTCACCCCTCAACCGAGCTCTTGTTGTGACTCAAAGATGGCATTATTTCAAGTGACACAATAAAATTGATGTTTTCAAGGAATAATTGGGTCAGTGGCCATGGCGCTGCTAAGCTGGCGGTAATGTAATTACAGCAGCGTGGCACTCGTGTCCTCCCCTCCCTCCCTCCCCATGCCAGAAGGAGACACTCAACAGAATGCCACAGCCCGTGGACGATGAAGTAGAGATCTGTCAAAATGGGGATAAGGGGCGTCTGTGGTTAACACTTCTGAATGAAGCCGGCAGACAGGGGGTGCCTTATTGTCAGCTTGCTTGGATCTTGACCAGTGTGACATGATTACAGCGACGGAAGATCACAGAAGGGAATGAATGAAGAGCTTCTTTGTGCTGGGGAAAAAAGCAGATAGCAACTTTTATGTCTCACCACTCTGTCGAATTTGTTCTTATACATTCCCTAAATACAGCCTGTTCTGTCTCACTCACACTCCCTCGCTGTGACTCACATACCATAAACACACACATGCAGCAATTGCGTGGTTTCACTTTTTCCCAAATCACATCGGAGTCACCGGGCTCGGCTAGAAACGGAGACAAAAGTCTAACCTTCCATTGTCGTCCAGACACCCACTTCACTTCCAGGGCGCACACAGGCTCCCAGCAACACCATCACATAACACTAGATAATCCAGCTTACATAACACTGCTGCTTCTTGATATCTACAATTGTCCGCAGGTCTAACTATTGTGTATTTGCCACTGCACGACCTGAGGCCTCTACCCACAGAACGTTAATACCACGCTGTGTGTTCCAGCTCGGCTCCACCCCTGTGACCGGCTGTCTCGGTGCTACTGAACACACCCCATAAATACCTGCACCGAGAAGATAAGAGAGGAGCGTAACAAACAGTGGGAAAGGCACCTACTGTGTTGTTGCAAGAAAACAACATGCGTGAGGGAGTCCTACAGAGGCATTGTCTCGTCTTTTCCCTCTTAAGTGAGCATCAGGAGGCCTGGGGACAGCTAGAGAGTGCTTGGGGAGGTAATAGGGACATATTCCAAAGATCAGGGCGGGATTAGCACTAATGCCTGCCGGCTTTATCTGCAGTCACGTGGGTTAACACCTGGCTGCAGAGTTGGTGGCGAAGCTCGGGCCTTGCTCTATGTGTGTGTGTGTGTGTGTGTGTGTGTGTGTGTGCGTTAATCCATCAGACACCTCTAACTCCTGCATGCAGGGCCGGCCGAGAGAGAGCACCAGCAGGCGCCTCTTCATCTTCATCTTCATCTAAAACCTGTCTCGGTCAGAACAATGAAGAGGAAAACGTGCTGGGTTTGTGTTTGTGTTGTGTTGGCACCGTGGTGGGCCAAAAGGCTGTAAAATAAAGTGGATGTTCCGAGCCAGGATTGGCTGTTCTAAATCCAGCCTTGGTTCTAATGCAACTGAAAAAGGCTTAGGTTAGACTGTGCTGTAATTTTGCTGGGCAACCACTCCGGTTGGCTCGCGTTCTGTCACTCAGTTAACCATAGGATAATTAAAACAAGCCTGTTCCTTGTTAGTGGGAAAGCTGCCATTCATTATTGAGGAGAAAAGAGGGGAAAAACATCTGCGTTTAATGCCGGAAAAATAGTGATAATTTTTACACAAATTCTGTAAACGCCAAACATGATTCCTGCATCGTATTAATCAACTGGTTGCAGGTGAATGGTTAAAAAGATTTTTTATTTTGGAAGCCTTACTATCACCTCCCACAGATTTATGCAGATTAATCCAGTGACCTAACAGCCTAGCACGAAATCTCACTACTCAAACCTGTTGCTGTCAGGGTGGCGCTAATGAGGTGCGAGGGGGAAGATGCACTTATAGATGCACATTTGACACCTGTCCCAATTGGTCTGTCCCCTTCTATTGCAGGAAGAGCCAAGCTATAGTTCTGACATGCATTCAAATAGGCTGTCTGACAAAGATGTTACAAGAGGCTTGGCAGGAAAACGCCACCTTGCCAAGTCATTTTTGCGCTAGCTGGGAGCGAGATTTATGTTGTCTGGGCTACTTTCTAAAGAAGAGTCCATGAGCTGCTATTCTGGCTGCTAATCTGTCTATGCCAGATCCTCTTTTAACACAACAGCATAGCCTCTAAACCCATGTTAAACATGTTGATGTTGCTGTTACAAAAGGTTGACGGCCATCTGGCACACGCTGAATACCACTATTAAGTATGACCCACGCGAGCAAGCACAAGCAAGTACAAACATCTCAGATATGACTTATACATCTTTAAAAGCCTGCGCTCTCTGCAAATGACTAACGTTAATTATTTGCATGCACACTGTGTATTTCAGTAAGATTGATGAGAAGCGGTGCATGATGTGAGCTTCCCTCTTCAGTTTCCTCCAGTTATGAACAGCTTTGGCAGGTTATGAAAGTTGAACGGCTCAATTGACTTCAGGCTTAACCTCTCGGGGCTCTGCTAGATACAGTATAATCTCTACGTATGATATGGGCTTAGTGAGACGGGATCATCACTGCAGCAAAATGCCCATAGTGAGCATCTTCTCTCAGAGGACCTCCATCATATTTAGATGACAATTTTACCAATTTAATCCTCGTAATAACTTAAATTATCTAATAATTAAAGGCTCAGCGCTGCAAAAAACGACAGTCTCTAAAATGATGATCAGAGAAAAACAATTATCTGAAATCGCTCCTTTGTAATTTTTTTTTAAAGCCGAACTTTTGGGAGGGAAAGCCACAGCGTGTTTGGAGAGCACTTATGCATGACAATGAGGCAAACCACCACGCTGGATAAGTGACTGGAAAAGAAAATATTCCTCCCTGACGATCTTGTCTGTGTGGTGAGAGCCTCTTCACATTCTGCAAGAATCGGATAATAATTCATTTTCTCCTCGCTTTTCCAAAATAGTGGCAGGCTGCTTGTAATCAGTGGTAACCGCTCTGCAAATATTTCGTGACAGGCCGCTCTGCACTATTGACATGCGGTTCCAGCAAGGGCCGCTTGTTGATACAGATAATCCAACGTGTGTTTTCTGCCACTCAAGCACTTGGTGAGGCATCCCTGTCAGCGGCACCTAACGCCTTGCCCATAAGCTGCCGGCTTAAACTAACAAAAGAAGATGCGGTGTCCTTACCGTTCGGCCGGCTAATCCAGACTTAGCTGCGTGGCGTCGTCTTCAGCTGACCTCCACAGGCAAGTGCTGGCTGGGTAAGTCCATCATCATCACAGGCGAGGAGCGAGGGCAGGACTCCTGCTTGTTCCTCTGAAAATCATCACAACTCCCTGTGCATGCAAGTAGGAGAGGTGTCCTGACTTGATTCAGGTCCAGGCTCTGTTATTCTTTTATCATATTTGCACTTCTGTAGAACTCTTTTATGTTGCAAAGATCAAGATCAACATTCCTCTGAATGTTAGCCTGCGCTTCATGGCACTCAGGTTGATCCATTCAAAAAGAGGAGAGTTGTGAAAAGTCCCTGACTTGACATCTGGCTCGCTTCACACAACTTCAGTCATCATGCTTCTCCATACAGAACTCCTGGTTCCCCTTTTGCACAAACCTGCATCTGAGCAGAACAAGACAGAGGAACAGTGCCATGTAATAAACAGATCATACAGATGCCTTAACTTTGATTCCATCTGTTGTGCAACTCCTGCCACTTCAGATCATTTTATCTCCACAACAACAGCGAAAGATAATCCACATCTCCTTACCCTCTTCCCAGCAGCAGGTCTTCTCTTCAGCTCTTCAGCTCCGAGGAGGGGGAACTCTGTGGACTGAGAAGATGGGTGAGGGTGAGGAGGGACAGCGTGGTTACCGTACGCGCAGCAGAGTGCCTCTCTGATGCCTCTGCCTGCCTCCCCCCCTCAACTGTTGCTCCTCCTCCTCCATAGTTGTGCCTGTGGGCCGAGTCGGATTACTCCTGACATGATAATCTCCCTGGCTCTAGCTCCAGGAGCGCTAAAGGATGCTTTGGCCTGAGCAAGGGCTTACATTTACCTTCTGCCGCAGGAGAGTCTACCATCTTAAGTGGGCGACTGGTAATAGCTTCAATTGGGCAGATCAGTGCAGTCGGAGGGGTCTGCAGAAGCAAGTGTCTTTCAATCTTTTAGGGGGAATTAAGAAAGTGCACAATTGGTTTAAATGGCGCTAAGACAACACTAACCCCAGTTAAATAGAATTATCACAGCAGAGGTATTTCATGATGATTCAATCCGCACTTGGCCGGAGATAAAACCAGGGGTGTTGTTGTTAAGAATCTCACGTACACGTCTCCTCCAATACAAACCAGTATTTTAGCCCTTGAGCCTCGAGCAGCAAATGAGGAGCAGATGGTTGTGTTTTTGGAAGGTATCAGTCACTCCAGACTGCAATCTAAATAAATACCCCATCCGTGGAGGAAATGCGTCAGGTGTGTGGGGTCAGCCGTGTATAAACAAAGGCCAACCACTTTCGAGACGAGTGCAGCGACACATGAGGGAGAGAGACGAGAGAGATACACAAAGTCTAACAGGTGATGTCTGAGAGCACAAACCAGTCAGATTTATCCACAGGTACGATGTTGATCTGAACAGAGCTGATGGTTTCAGAGTCGCGTCCGCAGCCGAGGATGTTGTAATGAAGCTGCTATCTCTGTGCTACAGTAATAAAGTCAGTGTAACAACAGGAAACAAATTATTTGCTCACAAATATCTCATTCTAACGCTGTGAGTCACCCTCATATCCTCCAGCCAAATTATACACAAATCACGGTTTGCAAAGTTCCACCAGTGAGGCGGAGATGTGGCCGAGCGCTGACTTTCTAGGACTTAAAATTCCTTCAGTGTTGACTAAGGGAAAAAGGGGGAAACCAAAGGAATCTTTACCCAAGCTTTGTCTCGTACCAGAAATGTGTATTGATGGATATGCGGAGGTCGCTATCTCAGTGACCTAAAGTGTAGATTTCACTTAACGTCCAAAGTGACAAAATCTCCTTTTCAGCTTCGACACTTAAGCGCTGACCTGATGATGACTTGTGTCACAAACTGCCACAGACTTTGTGCTCTTCTTCACACTGAGAATATTTCGGTGACAGTAAGCAGGTGCAAAATCATCCAAATCCCCCAAAAACTAAGAAAACATGAGAATTATTACCACTAACTTGTTTGACATACAGCTCAATTACAGGCCTGAGGAGCCTATGTAAATACATAATGACTCCCAGTTAGCAGGCAGATATCGTGCTTTTCTACCCTTGAAAAGGAACCATCTGCACAAAAACATTTCCTGACATGAGGCAGGAACATTTCTACTCGATACATATTGTTCACAGATGTGTAAAGTTTTTCGGCCTCTGCTGCAATAAAAGCCCAACAGCTGTTAATTGCTAAATCAAGTCAGAGACAATAAGAGTAACACTTGATCTGTATACACACTGCGAAGCCTCACTCGACATTAGTCATGAAGACAGTCTGACATTCAGCGTATACAAGAGGAAAAAAAACAACAAAGTGTGTTTCCAATTTAAATATGATAGGATCCTGTACACATCAGATTGAATCTTTTCCACTGGGCGTGGATGAGTGAAAAAACACATTTTGTTTAGGTTTGGCCGAGACTTTAAGGAAGCCCTCAATCAGTAACACTATAAACACACCATTCCAGTTGAGGTGTCATTAGAAAGGCTGGAAATAAGGCACAAATGTTGCTACTACGCTCGTCTTGCACAAGCTGTGGTTTGATGATTGGACAAGTAGCCTTCAGCCAAATGTCATCCCGGCGAGTGGAAAACTACTTTTTAGAGAACCAAAATCTAAACAGGCATTTGTGAAAAAGATGCAGCGAGACAATGAAGCCTTTTTTTTGGAGATTTTCATGTTGAAAGAAAACACCTCTTTCCTCAGACAAAGTGGTAATAAGGTAAATCTATCCTGCCCCAAGAACAAATATACATGGCAATTTGCAGTTGTGACCAGAGGAGCCGAGGCCCCGGGGGTGTTGAGGCCACTGGTGTTTCAGGAAGGCCGTGTGTGGATTGTGAGACGCTTTTACTTCAGCACCTCAACACCTCAGTTTGTGCAACAATTTGTACCTCCAGCTAATATGTGTTGTAGTCTATTTACATGCAGCGCAGCATATTTACTTCCTACACAACTACAGCTTGTCAAGTAGGACCAAGTCAGTGTTTAAAATAACACAGTGGTGATCACGGCTAAATGCTGCCCCCATCTGTCTGTGGTTTACAACTACATGTAATCCAGAATAAACAATCTCTCAGAAATAGATTTACCAAAACTTAAGGAGCTTTTGTTATATAATGCAAAAAACATTTTATTAGCATCATCAGCTTTTAAATTCTTTTACTGTGTCGTTGCTCCGCAAATCTGCCACAGTCATTCAGCTCATGCTCGGGTGATTCTCTCTCTGCAGCGGCCTCCCTCTGCCATGAAAACCCCTGGTGCCATCAGGGCCGTAGGGCTGACGCAGCACTCTTTGCATCAGGTGCAAAACTGACTCATGTGCAGCGGCTGCAAGTTTGCGCCTGAGCACCCAGGGGCCCTGAGAATCAGCAGAGTGTCCAGAGCAGCACGTTATCGAACTGTTCCTCTGATACCAACCAGAGAGCGACTGACTGCAGCAGCTGGTGCAGTTCTCCGAGGACTCCTGGGGCTGAGACGAGTCTGGAGTCTGGTCAGAAACTGTCACTGGTGAGGAGGGTTCTTCTACTGAATCCCATGAGGTTTCAACTGGATTTTCCTGCGATTTTCCAGGTTGGTCCTCGTGGTTTTCCTCTGATGCTTCGTCCTTGGTGACGTGGTGCGTCGGCTGGAATCCCAAAAGTGCCACATGCATGCCCTCACCGTTTGACTTCTCCTCTTCTGCTTTCAGGACAGTGTAGGCCTGACGAAGGGCCTCCAGATGATCAAACTTCACCACTGCACACAACTGCTGGCCGAGCTTTTTCTCACGCTTGGCATAGCACTGCAGCTCCTTGGGAAGCTCTTTGCCAGGATGCAGGATCCACACTGAGTTAATGCTGCTGTGAGCGCTGAACGTTCGGAGGATCCTCTCTGAGAGCGAAGAGCGTTCCAGGCCTCGGGGCCCTCCGTCTTCTTCGGCTCTCTCCGCAGGAATGTTCCAGGCGAGAAGGTGCTTGCCGGTGGGGGAAGAAAGCAGCCATTTGGGAAGCGGCTCGATCCGCCTCACTTTGGTGCATTCCTCGTTCAGCTCCAGAACCTGTGAGCGAGCTGCCGCTGCTAGAGTCACGCGCCAGTTTGTGGTCAGGGCCTTTATCTGCGACAAACAGTGGTGACTTCAGCTTTGTTTGCATTGTGCTGGGTTGTTTTCATTCAAACTGCAGGAGGGCACACAGAAAGTACAGCAAATCTCACTCTTTTTGTTACCTGTTTCAAAGAAGTGAGGAGCTTGAGGCTGACGTAGCCGCACTTGTTCCTCTGCACATGTTTCAGCAGGAAGCCGTCCGCTGCCAGGTGGCTGTCGGAGAACAAATCCTCCAACTGGGCTTTAATCTTCACGCAGAGCGACTCACCTTCACGCTCGTCTTCATCTCGTGCAGACGGTGTATCATCTCTACAAGAACACATAACTCAGCATCATGATATGCCGCGATGTAGATTAGTCGACCATATGGTTTCAGATTTTCATACCTAGTCGGATTATTCATGATGTCTCCCAGTGATGGTGATAACAGGTCGCTGAGCTTGCTGTTGTTTGGGCTGTTTCTTTGTAAAATAAAGATAGAGTTCATAATACTGACTGAAGAAAACATGCACCTGGATACAGTTCATACAATCACATTCACGTTGGTTGGATCAGAAACAACATTTTGTAAAATGCTACAAGCAGAATTCCACAATAAACAACTTAACCACATCCAGTAATAAATCAAAACAAAACAAAAAAAAAAGAAACTGCTGCACAATATCATCACTTCAGAAATTAAGGCCCGCTCTGCACAGAAGAAATAACAGCAATGTATCAGCACTATTATCATAACACAAAAGAGCAACAACATAATTAAAGGTGTGAATGTCTGTAAAATGGCTCAGAGCTAAGTGCACAATCAAAATTATAATATTGCTGGACTCCCAAATACATAATACATAGCCGCACTCAAGTATGAACCAGCAGCAGTAATTATCCTTCAAATGCAGCTTTACATCCTGTTTGTGAGCTTTTGTCTTGAAATATTCAGCATGTTACGGCTACTGCATGAATCATTGCCACATGTTGAGAACAACAACAAATCAGTGTCATGAGAATATGAAGCCTGTTTGTTTCATGCCATATGTTACAATCTTTATGCAGAGGATAAATATACAAACCCAGACATTTGCAGGCTTTTTGCATAGATAGTGTCACAAAGTCTTGAGAATGGGCCAAATTAATTTAGGCTCTCGCTCCAACACTTAATGAACTTACAGCAGCTGAGTCAAAGACAGATGCTCAGAGAAGCTCAGTGGAGATGAACAAAGTTTACTGTGTTCTCCAAGAGAACAACACCAACACACTGGAGTGGATCCTGGGATCAGACTGAATGAGAGCTCTCAACACACACCTGCCTTTATACTGTTTGTAGGCTCCTGGGGTTCTCCTCCTCCTTTTGACCATTCTACTCATGTCCGAATCTATAGGTGTCCGACCAAACGTAGAGTTTCAGGGACTTTCTTACTCAGACGTGACTGGCATGTCCGATTTAAAAAAAAAAAAAGATTTCTTTCAAGAAATACACAGGATTATTATTCAGTATGTGATGGCTGTTATATGATTGATATATTTATGATCAGTATGATTCATAATAACCCACTCTGCATAACATGGAGGTTTAATAAACAACATAGGACACACTGAGGTTTTAAACAATAGCCATCTCACTAAATAAGCAGCAAAGTTAAAATGAGCTAAAATCATTATATGATAAGAGTTTGAGACTCAAAAAGCCAACAAATGTGCTTCATCAGTGTGGGTGAGATTTGATCTGGTTTAACTGACAGTGCTTCACCGCAACATGTGCAGACAACCTAACAACTGTTCAGAGAGCGTGTTCTTTATGGAGATTGCATCTGTATCGAATCTGCACAGAGTGTAATCAGGTACAAAATGTCCAGACAGAAAGTTCAGACAGATCATCATCATAATTTTCTGTCTCTCTTTGACCACTGTGCATTGACGCAGGTTAAAGAGAATCATCTGTGATATATCTCACACTCTGTATTCTATCTATCTATCTATCTATCACTCTGTATTCTATCTATCTATCTATCTATCTATCTATCTATCTATCTATCTATCTATCTGTCTGTCTGAGTCAGAAATTCTGATTAAAATTTTTTGGGAAATAAAAGGACCCCAACGCTTCCAACAAGAAGCTGATTAGGAAAATTGGTTTTGGGGGCCTTTCAAAAAAAACAGGAGGTGGTGGATGTCCTTGAGAATGTGCCAAGCTACACCCTTCTACACACACACACACACACACACACGCAAGCATCTGTACATTCAGTTTCATGGTTGGAACAAGAAGCTCTTAGAAACGCCTTGAAATCAAGGACACATGGAAATGAAATAAAACTACAACATTCCTGGCAGAGGGAGATAAAGCAGACAAACTGTCCCGAAGGGCAAAAGAGCAAACTCGTACTATAAAAGATTTGTTTTGATTAAGAACTATTCACAGCGGCAGGATCAAGAAACGAAGCGTCACGAGCCAGGATTTGTACAAAAACCCAATTATTTAACTTTATTAACATCAATGTTTTTTCTTTTTCATCAACAGTTTCTTTTTAAATTCCAGTTCTTTATCAACAAATAGAAAACAGACTGTGTGTACAACAGATCGAACCCCTACAGCACTAAGCATTCACAAGGTAAAAATGAACATTTGTAGTTTTTCGCCAGCGTTTTTCAAGTCCCCCCTCCCTCCCACCGCCGCCGCCGCCTCCTCCGCCACCGCCACCGCAACGTTTAGGCGACGCTCCCCTCCTGCGGCTCGAGTGGGAGAAGATGTGTGCTTGAGTGGTGCGATTGATGGCCCGCGCTGAGTGAGGAGTCGTCCATTTTGATGGGTGGGTTGGGGTGGGGGGGGTTTGTGCTGTTTTTCCTCATTCAGACGGACGACCAGCTGTCGAAGATACTATGGTAGTACAGTAGATACAACGGTGTTTCCATTAATACACACTCTAGGACAGCAGGCGCTCTGCAGTCTCTAGGGTTGGTAGATCAGCAGAATGAATCCTTTTAAACAATATACCTTTGAAGCTGTGTATATATCTATGTGTAATTGTACATATATATAATCAATCATAATTATATATATATATTTATAGTTCTATTTCTGTATAAAATAATATCAGGTTTCAGTCCAAAGGGCCGAGTCTCTTTCCCTCTGGTAGGAATGGTTGATTCTGTACAGGTGCCAGCGTTCATGGCTCTGCTCCTCAGCCCATGTGAACCACTTCCGCTCCTTTCGGTCTTGCGTTGGTTCAGCTCCAGCGAACCGACCGTGCTAATGGGCAGTGAGGAGATGGGAGGGACTTGAAGAGCAACAATATTCAGAGATCAGGGAGTTTGTTTTTCTGACAACTACCCTTTGGGTATAAAAGTTTGTTTTCCTCAGGTAAGTTCTCCGCTGTGGAGTATGAAGGCCTCAATGCCATAGGCTTCTGATGAAAAACAGAACAGAACAAAGAACGTAGAAATCATGTGCTTTCCATTTCTGTACACCTCTGATTTAGTCTCTTGTTAGCTAATTCACTTTTTGTTTTATAACTAGCTACCATGTTTATAGAAGGACAAACCTTAGCAAGTGTGTGCTCTGAAATCAATTTTCTCAAAGTTGATTCTTTTTTTTTTTTTATCGAAAACGGCAAGTGAAAAGGCAAAATTTTTTTTTTTGAATTATTGAACTGAGTAAGACCAAAAACAATGTATATGACACATAATATGAATAAAACGATAACATCTTGTGACAAAAGAAATCTGACAGCAGCTCAGAGAACAGTGGTCCTCCTGTATTAGTATCTAGGAACGTGTTAAAAATACATGTCCCTTGTGCTAATGTACCCTAAAGTAAAAATAAAAAAACAAAGAAGTACCGATTATGAAAATAATGCACGCCCTAGGCTGGGGCAGTTTAAGACAGAAGAAATATCTGATGTTAAAATGATTATTAAAAACAACAAATAAACTAAACAATAACATTTGACATAATGAATCATAATATCGACAATATAATTAACATAAAAACAGAGAGGATGCTCTCTTAGTGCTACCAGTAGCCTTTGACAATCAGGGAGGTTTGGCTTCGACAGAGCAGAGAGGCGAGCTGCCGGTCTGCGCTGTCGCATCTGTACAAGAGTTGTCATGTTTCTCATAGTCACTGTAATGTTTCTGTTATTATTTTTAAAGCAAAATCTCATGTGGTTGGTTAAGTCAGCGTGGATCTCTGTGATTGGTTGAACCCGTCGCCGGGTCTGCAAGCGCATCCCTTTCTCCTCCCCCCCGGTTAGCGGGGGGGTCGGGTTTTAGGGGGTCAAGTGAGTGGATGGCGGCTGAGATGGGACACTTGGCACACTCCTGAGAGGTCTGACCAGGGAAGCTGCTCGGTGGGAGTGGTTATGTTGCATAGTGGTCAAAGCTCCCCAGGTACTCCAATGCTGCCCTGTAGCACAACTGGTACTGGTCCTGGACAGAAGAAGGAGACAGAAACCTCAGTAAGAAAGTCTGTGTGGAGTCTCACAGGTCATTTAATTTTACTATTCCAGTCTCACGAAATCTACAGCATCTGTGTCTGTCCTGGAAGACGGATCCTTTCTTCGATTTTTTTCACCTGTTAAATTGCTCAAGTACAACTGAAACAATAGCTGTAGTACTTGGGAGTGTTTGCACAAGAGGCACTAATTAAATGCCAGCTTTCTGTGCCACAGCAATCTAACTTTCTTCCCTTTTTTTTTAATCTTAAAATGTTTATGAACTCATTTAAATTCACAGCGTGCCTCTCTTCTTCAATATGCTTTTTAAGATGCTCTGCCTGTTGGTTGTATAATGTATTCATCAATTCTTAATTTGAGGAACATTTGACACTGGACCTCTGTGATAGATGAGTTTGCTGACACTCCTGAAGCAGCTCTAAAACCTCTATTCAAGAAAAATCAGTCAGTAAGTCAAAAAAGGACGTTTTAGATAACATCAGGTTTACACTGTTAATATATACAACATTGACTTTGTCCTGTCACTGTGGGATACTGAGTATGAACAATATCCCCGTCTGCTCTCTGCTCTTACCTCGGTCTGCACCATGGCAGGCCGCTGGGTGCGAAGTGTCTTCACTGTCTGGAAGAGGTCGACCACTCCTTCGTACCTCATCCTCTCCAGCACGATGCTGAGGGTGATGAAGACTCCGGTCCTGCCCACCCCGGCACTGAGGACACACAGAAAACCCTTTATTACATCTCCCGTCAAAGGTTCATAAACTCCTTATTACTTTACTCAGAATGAAGCAATTAAAGCTCATTGTGCTATGGCAAGTCATTTTATGTTGCTCTGGATAAAAAAAGTCAGACTAGAATGAGCTTTTATTTAAAAAATGTACCGTGAACGTAAGAATGAGACATGAATTATAACATCTACTTTTGTTACTTTACTTCCCATAATGCACTGTGTCCATAATACAGTTGACAATGTGACAATATTGAAAATGACAAGGCGAATAAATTAGTGTAATTTGCAGTTTCTACAAGTTTTCAAATGTTGAAATGGCACTGAAATGTGGGTGATCTAAAGGTGTTAGAGGATCAAAATGCAGAAAATAACAGGGAACTCTGAAATATGTTATACACCTCCATCATTATCTCGATTGCTTGGACTTTGTGCATGTTGAACACAGATTATATATCATTTGAAACTGTGGAGATAATTATAAGAACTCTGAAGTATAAAATGTGTAGCATGTGTAAAGCTCTGAGGCAGCAGACCTCCTTTAATCCTGCAGATCTGTCTTAATGTTGTGATTAATCGGTGCCACTTTCCCTCCTCACCTGCAGTGTACAGTGATTGGTCCATCCTGTCCGAACTGTTCCTTGGTTTTGTGCACTTGTCCGATGAAATCAATGAAGCCTTCTCCAGTTTTTGGCACTCCCTGCTCGGGCCAGTCGGTGAACTGGAATTGGCGGATTGTTCTGGACTGGCCATCCTGAGGGGAAGCAAGATAAGGACTTTAAGTACATTTACAAGACCCTGTGCATTGATAAGAGGAAAGACTGACATGTAGGTGATGTGAGCTTTCTTTGAGGCTTCAGTTTCTCTGTGCGCATTTCTCTCTCTGCTGCCTTTGCTCTAACATGCAGTCAACAAACAGCACAGGTTCTCAGTCAAGGTCCACGAGTACCATAAACCTGCTGCTCTTCACTGCGGCCAGCTAATCATCTAATTTACACCCAGGATGTAATATGAATAAAGCTGACGACCTGGTAGGAGAGAAAACCAGCGGGGTTGGTTGTCGAGGACGACGGCTGATGAACCCTTAACTTTAACAGCAACGTGATGTAAACATGTGAGAATTAAATTTTTTTTTGTCCATATTAGGAGTTTATTTCCAACTCTTTCAATGCACATGCTGGATATATATGTGAAGGAAGGAGGGGATGTGGGATTAGAGCATTGCTGTGCTGTGGGCCTTCTGATGACAGTAAAGTATATTTATAGCCCATTGAAACTACTGCATCACAGGGAGTTGCAGTACTGGCCCTCGGGGATTGGAGGCTATGCTTTTCATGTATTTTCACAGTGATCTCGAGACACACATGCGCATACGCACAAACACACACACACACACATACAATCCATAGAGCAAGCACACTGCTACTAAATCCGAGTAAACATGTTTGATGGTGCATTCACTTGATGTCAACCTGTCAGGAGAAATAACACGGGATGCGTTCTGATCATCTCTACCTTGAAATCACAGTCGGTATAATTCTTAACACTTAGCGCGACTGTCAGCATTTGTATGAAAACCTAAAATTAAGATGGATTTGGGTTGGATGGTTGTATTTGTGGAAAATGTCAATCAATCCTCACCCCCACCCTCCACCCCACCAAGATGCACACACAGACACATCTGAGAACACACCACAGATATTTGCACACACACACACAGAGTGAATCCAACGTACCCTGGCATCTGTGACTTTGAACTCTCTGAGGATGTACTGGGGCATGTTGTACTCAGCCATCGGATCCACCACAAAGTACTGGTACCTGGCTGAACGCTCTGCTGGCCAGTACTGATGGCACTTCTCCTGCAAGAGAAAAAAGAGGCAGAATTTCAGGATACCTGCAGTGTATCTGAAGAATGGTTTTCCAAACACGTTCAGGAAGAAAAATACACTTTTACATAATGACTGCCTGATGTACAAGTGCAGGATATTAATAGTACGGCTTGCTGTAAGTTATTAGTCATTTTGAGAAGGTCTCTGCTTACAAAAGAAAATCGAGGAGAGAATAATCTGCGGTTCTGAAATATTGTCTGATTCATCTTAGGTGGAAAAATATTTACATAATTTGTTTGTGTGCTTAACTACAGCGATGATGAGCATGAAGGGTTTATTTCATAAACTGCGATTATGGATGAGAGGGTGATAAAAGCTATAAAACGCAGATGAGTGCTGTCACAATCACCTGCATAATCACAAAAAACAACTCAGTCGAAGATATTATGGGTTTAATCAAACTGGTACCAAGATGAGAGCACGGATTCTTTTCTTTAAATGAGGAGTTTGAAGTTTTGGGAGATGTTCTTATTCTCTTTGTTGCTCAGATTTAGATGAGATGATACTATGAAGCTGGAGCCAGTTAGCTTAGCTTAGCATAAAGAGTGGAAAACAGGGGAAAACAGCCTGAACCTCTCCAAAGGTAAAAATGTGTTATGATGTGCAACAAATGTCCTTGAATGGAATCAATGGAACAAGAAAAGAATCCAGAGTTTCTCCAATGTCACTGCTCATATTTCTGAATTCAACTCTAAACTTTGTTGAATTCCAAACTATCTTAAATAGTGTAGGTGTCAAAAATTATGAGTGCACATGTATTAAAAGTTTGCCAAAAAAAACCCAACAACATTTACACAGTTTAGCTCCCACGTTGCCTAGACAGACCAAATTTTTCATAAAGTGTGATGTAGAAGTGCAGTATGGGAATTATCAGTATGCTGAGAATGCAGCCCATTCTTGACACAGTAGCCTGCAAGTTTCATACCAGAGGCATTCCAGCCGTGGTGATAAAGAAGTTAACTTTCAACCAAAGTTACTGTTCACAGTTGGAATGAATTAATATTGAAACAGTGTGACGCAGTGGCTTAGCTGAGCCAGCCCACGCTTGATCCCTGAAATGGCCCAGTGACCTTACAGGTGCTGCATGCATATAAGTAAAGACGTGTCTGTGTCTTACCCGTCCCATCTCTCGTAGCTTGGTGAGCATGACGACGATGGTGGAGTTGTGCTCCCACAGCATCCTCCAGAAATCCTCGGTGGTCTCTGCCAGCGGGCCCTGTGTGGCCAGGTAGGCCTTCTGCTGTCTGAAGACACAGCACCACAAAGAGGAGGCGTTAAATATGACACACAATTATAAGGTTTACGGTGTTTTTACAGATGGTACTGTAAGGCCTATCACAAAGCAATAAACAGAAAGTGATTTTATGATAAGGCTAAAGAGAAGCAATGTTAATCCAACCCAAACCCCAGAATTTAATAAAAGACAGCATATAAAACAGGAAACTAATCTGATGTCTTATAAGGTGCTCAAATACATTCAGACACAAATGTATTCAAATAAAATTCAAAGGCTGGTGAAAAGCTTTCTGTTTTACTTCACTTTTCTTCTATAAAAGCAGCAAAAAATATTGGAGGAACATTTAAATACAGTACAAGGCATCTACAGTGACTTGTAGGAAAGGGAATCAGGAGCCATAACACCACACTGTTTAAAAGCATTCAGCTGCAAATTGTTGATTACGTAAGGTCTTGTTGTCCTTGTACTGTTTGTCAAAGTGTCTCTACCCTAATGCCAACAAGACAAATCCCTACGCATTTAATGAACATGGCAAATAATCCATGGCAACTATCATCATCACTGAGCTATTCAAGCCTGAATAGATCCTTTACTCCTTCCTCCTTCCTCTTTGTAACACAACACAGACTGAGAGAGAGAGAGAGGGAGAGAGAGAGAGAGAGAGAGAGAGAGAGAGAGCGAGAGAGAGAGCGAGAGAGAGAGCAAGCACTTGATATGCTCCCTAAACTAGAGATGAGCTCATCCACTGAGGTGCCAGAGCTGTGCTGGTGTCCTACGTGACTTTGGTCTGGATGAGCAGTTTTCTCTGTCAAACAGCAGGTGGCAGCAGCGTACTGATGAACCAAGCAAGAGGCAGCTGAGGAACCCGTCACAAAACGCACGCACCGTCGTGCACGCACACGCTCACATGTTTGCAGCACATGTAAGCATCCAGGTGTACCGATGTATGCGTGCAGTCGTGTCGCATGTATATTCAGACACGCCACTAAACACACGCACACACTCAGTCACACACTGAGCCACGGCTGAACAACTAATGAAGGTGCTGCAGGCAAGGCACTAATGTGGAACCGGGAGATTAGAATATGCTCAGGGCCTCGCTCGCACAAATAAAGAAACAACAGATTGGTGGAGAGCGGAGAGGAGATGGCATACGAGGAGGGGAAGGCAACAGAGTGAGGAATCAAATTAAAAAGATGAAAACGAGGGAAAGAGAAATGCAGAGTAAAGACATGTACAAAGTGGAGGGAGAAGATGGAGAGAGGAAAATGTGGGGAGATGAAAAGAGTGAGCACTGCTCTCTCCAGCTGGTCATCAGAGTGCAAAGTAGGACTGACTGCTGAGGAAGAGAGGAGAGGAGAGGAGAGGAGAGGAGAGGAGAGGAGGGAGGGGAAGCTAAGCAGGGGATGAATGCTAAATTTCAAATTGATAGGGTGGACCCCTCTAACCTCCCCATAAAACAGCCCCTAGCCAAAATAAAAACAATTCTAAGCGTATCACACAATCCTGACTTCTCTGCACACAGTGTCCTGATGAGCGCGCTGCCAAACAGCACAAAGCACTCTCTGCATCATCCCACATGACTGCAGTGCTTGAGGACATAGTGTTTCATTTCAACCTCATTACAATGCTAAAACTCCAGCCTGCATCGGAGCGTATCCAGGGCTCGTGCCCCTGATAGCATAGCTGGAATCAATGGTTCGCCTCTCATTAGCTTAGCATATTATTGGCTTTTCTTGAAGGAGCTGGGGTGAAGGGCACTGGAGGCCCCTGTTTAGTTTTTATTTATGCCCAGACTTTAAAAGCGGCTTAATCACACAGAGCCACTGGTGCACACAACAGGTCCCCACCCGGATATGTCTGTCTCTGCCATGATGTCTGGATGGAAAATTAAGATGGCGAGTGAGAGAGGAGGGAGAGGGAGGGGAGAGAGAGAGAGGGAGGAAAGAGGTGCGAAGGAGACAGATTAAGGAGGAGAATTGAGAGAGACAGAGATAGAAAGGGGGAGAAACAAAGAGGGAAAAAGAGAGAAAAGCAGAGAACACGGAGGAGAGAAAAGAAAGGCAGTGAGGGGTTTGGAAAACACACTTCATTACAATACTCTCTTGCTGCAATTATGCTATTTACACAGCAACAATGGAGGGTTGGCCTCTGCAGAGCAACTTCTCATTAACAACAGGACTAGAGAAAGAAGGGGGAGTTAGGGGGGTGGGGGTGGAGGTGTTGTCTCTGCCACGGTCCAGTACGAAGCAGAAGTCCATATGGACCGAATGGCATTTCAGGCTGCCTAAATCCATCCCCTCGCTCACTTCAACCAAAGAGCCAGTGCTGTCTGTCTCTGCCCGTACTCATATAGATATAAAACAGAAGGCTGCCTTTTCATCTTCTTCCCTCTAGGAAGCAATTTGGACTCACAGAACACATGAGGACATGCAGTAGCTTGGAATATGAAAGAAGTAGCGGCTCAGCAGACGAGAGCCACACTGACAAAGCCAGAAGTAATTCTTGTGACTGGATATTGCCCACTGCAGACTCATCCTCAGTCCCCTCCCAGAATTCTTCTTTATAGTGAATGTGAATACCTGCTGTATTTTTCCACACCTATAACAATCTTTGATACCAGAAAAACAAATAGAGATCTGTCACATTCAGCGCAGTCAGGATGGTAGAAGGACAGTGAGTGTTGGCTCTGTACTCCAGGACACTGGCTGTGAGATAAAATAATGACTGTAAGTGCAGATTTAATTGAAGGATGTTTACATCTACATCAGAGGAACTCTGTGGGATGAAAGCCTCTTTTTTTAGGAGACAGACAGTAATTGGAGAAGTTGACATAAAACTAAGGCATTGCATTGAACATTTGGTTGCAAGTCCTGTTCAATCAATGTGTGCCTGAAGTTCACGACTCACTAACATCAGCCTCACTGGATTCTTATTGTCAATGAATCCCACGAAAAGACCAAAAGCAACAATAAATCTTACCAAGTATTTCCAGTGTATCTAAATCCTGGTATAGCTTAACTCGTCGGTGCCATATACAATTAACAGGCACTGTAGTTTATTTGGAGTCAATGCCACGTACACCATCCTGCTGCAGGAGGAATACTAGAGGCATCAAATATATATTAATCTCACTGAAAACCATCTCCAGCTCTATTTACTGTTGGTTTAGGAAATTACTGAGCCCTAATTAAAAAAATACCTACGTATCTGTTGTTGACAGTAAGATAAATATAGAACAACACAGCCTTGTCCTTTAAAGCTCAAAGTCAGCACTTAAGCCTCACAGTCATTGCATTCAGCTCAAAAAGTCCTCTGCTGACCTGTAGCCGTCAATGCAGCTGGCATTGATGTAGTCAGAGCCCTCGACGCCGCGGATGGGCTGCAGGCAGACGCGGGTGGACTCAAAAGGCATGATGTTGACCAGGCGGTTCTTGAACTTGTTGCAGGGTAAGTTGGCGCTGATGAAGCGTGACGTGTGGGCTTTGGAGTTGGCCAGTCTCTGTTTAATGACAGGTGGGAAGAAACCAGACAGGGAGAGAGATGGAGAGAATAAATTAGTGACCTGTGACCTGCAGTAAACAAAGAAGTCTGAAACGCTTCCTGCTCAAAAGTCTCGATTTAGACTTAAGGCTTCCTGTCAGGATGAATCAGAAGCTCTGCTTGTAGGTGTAACTAAGTGCAATGGGCTTTTCTCCCATAGAGTCCCAGAGCTTGGAGGACTGTAGGCGTGACAAGCTCGGCGCTGGCAGTGGACGCGGCACAGATGGACAGCACAGGAGTGTGTATGGGCAGTCATGGTACTGCGGGATCATTTGTGTGTGTGTGTGTGTTCTGGCCAGACTGTGTGGGCACGGAGGCTGTGGCCCCCACATACGCCACAATCATTCTCTCACTCTTTCATTCTCCGTTGTTGGCACGAGTGTAGATGCTATTATCACTTCAAACAGAATGGATCATGGTCATAAGAGGGCTAATGGCAGAGCCGCGCTGGGAGGAAAGTGTGTAATAACATCACAGTCGATGGCTATTGACAGAAGGTGTGCGTGTGATTGCGAGTCACCTTGAGCACCAGCTGTGTGTATGTGAGTGTCAGTCATTTTGTATTTCTCCACGTGTGTGTGTTGATGTGTTTGTGTTTCTGTGTGTATGTGTTTGATCAAGTCCATTTGGCCCTGAATGAACGTGTGATGCTACTGTAGCTGCTGGGATGTCTCAGCACCAATGTCACCGAGACAAATTCCTGTACATTGTCTTATGTGGTGAATTCATTATTTCCAACATGACTAAAGCTCTGTGTGACCATTTGGTGCAACAGCGACACCCTGGGCAAAAAGTCAGAGATTGCAACTGCAGTTTGACACCTGTTTGACGACCTGCTGCTTGCAGATCAGATTGGATTGAGAAATAAAATGCAAAATGGAAACATTATTTTTCTAACTGCTGTTTTTTTCTAAATCTCATGTTACTTCCTGTAGATTGTTACAATGTCACCCTTGAGAACTATTCAGTTTAGTACAAGTCAGAAAAAGCTCCTCTGAAAAGTCTTTTGTTAAAATAAATACTTCATTACAACTACTGGGAAAATGAAAAGTTAATTTACTTCTCTGAAAAAGTCATCACATAGAGTCTAAAGGAAAACTCGTCTGAGGTGTGTGCTTATCAGTCACCTTGAACTCCAACTCCATGGCAGTAACCGTCTCGCCGGGCGGGGGCTGGGTGAGTTTCTGGATGTGGGCGTACAGGTTGCGTGCTGGCACCTCGGTGTTGCCGCAGGTGGCGGCCTCCAGCAGGGCTTCGTGGATGAAGATGTACTGGTCCTCGGTCTGGACCATGTAGTTCCTCTGGGCACGCATGCACGTCACATGGCCGTAGATGTCTACTGACTTCTCGTGCTTCATGCGCTCCAGCATGGCATCGATCACAATGAAGCAGCCAGTCCTGCCCACACCCGCACTGATGGATGGAGATAGACAGAGAGAGAGGGGGTAAATAACTTAATTTCACTATATAGAGCAGATAACTGAATTAGGTCTGTTTACACTGTATAACAAGATCCACTGATAGTACAAACACACTGATAAACATCTATGAAGATAAAACTAGGACTGGGTTGTGGCTTTGAACTGGAAATCCAAAGCCCTTATAAGATAATTAATCTCAACAGTAACGAGTTAATATATCAAGCAAATGTTTCATACAAGGTACAAATGAGCTCTGTGTTATAAAGGTCAGGTTTCACATGAGAAAGTGAATTTAATTTTACTAACTTTGAGTCACTTTTACTGTGCATATTTTACTATGTATTTGTATCAAAATGTAAGTGAACATTATGTGAAGTTCTATGTGTGTATGAATGTTTCACTGACTGTGGTCAAAAAAGTGAAGAGTGGAAATCAAAAATTGAGATGCACTAAGAATTGTACGGTGCTGTATGGTAAGTCTTCCAGATCTATTATGATCTTCCCTGAAAACCAGGCATTATGTTTTCCAGGTTAGTTGATTTTTACTCCCTCGAGCACAAGAGCTGGACTGTAATGAAACTGTAGCAGCAGACTGTGCTCAAAGTTTGTGAATGTAGCGGCATCCTGAGAAGCTTTTTGCAAAGCTGGAACATACGCAACAGAATTATCGAGCCAAATTCATGGGTAGAATAAAACTGAGTCCAAAAAAAGATTTCAACATCTCAGTTGCATGTGTTGTCCTTGACTATGTACTGGCACTAATCTTTGATAAAAGAACACACTGTCTCAACCGTCCCTTTCATCCACTCAGGAAAAAAGCCATGAAAAATAAATACATGTGATGGTGAATATGAGCAGTTCATTTCCTGTACACACTCATTCTGAGCTTGTTCCTGTCTACACCCACCTGCAGTGGACCACCATGGGCCCCGCATCTGGAGGGTTGCAGGCCTTTACCCGCCGTAGGAAGGCCAGGATGGGGGTGGGGTACTCCGGCACCCCGTGGTCTGGCCAGGCCATGAACTGGAACTGTCTCACCTCTCTCTTCTCACTGGAGCCGTTCTGCAGGGGGAGTCAGTAAAGCAGAAAAGGTTTGAACTAATGCAATACTGTGACAAGGCAAATTGCACGAGTTTGAAAAGCACAGGTGATTTGTCAGAAAATACAGCTATTTTTAGCAAAGGTCTCCACTGCCTTCACAGCAACAGCAGCACATAATGTGATCTACTTCATGGTTGTGATCGTTCTGCAAGTGTAAGTGTAGATAATATGTATCATTTTGGAATTGAACTCTGACAGTTTCTCAGAAAAAGGTTTCTTGGCATTGTCACCATTCGCGATTGAAACCAAGTAACGGCTCCAGCTGGAGACTCGCATTTAATTAGGAATTATAATAATGTTAGAAATTATAAGTAAGTAATGGAAAAAGAGCGGGTAGAGGAGAAATAAAGGACGAAACATCAGTCACATCATCATGGCACTGAAGTATATGAATCAAAGTGAGAAAGTGAAATCTTTTATTGCCTTTTAGAGAACAAGAGACAAATCTGGGATGTTAAAAACCAATTACAGCAGTGAAAAAAAGGAATCCAGTGGTAATAGCCTTTATCTGTCTTCAGAAAAATAAGAAATTACATTTTTAAAATGTGACCCCAGTAATGATGAAGTGTAATTACCTGCTGGGAACATGTCCTGCATGACCATGTCTCGCTATATGGTTAACTGCAAATGAGAAAGTCAGTACTGTACCTTGTAGAGGGCGAAAGTACGGACGCTGTAAGTGGCTAACTCCACTGTGTCCAACATGGTGACCTGGATCATCCCATAGGTCTCTGTTCCTCGCGACGGCCAGTACTGGTCACACTTCACCTGGCAGAGCAAGAGAGAGGGCACGCTGTCAGGAGCGAACTGCAGCTAACATCCACCATGAGGCTAGTGAGAGGCTTGTAGGATCACACTGATTAACAAGGAGGGAACATTAGAGGGGTCAGATCAAAGGCTCTGTCCACTGTCTAATTAAAAACTGAAGACTCCGAGTCAGCTTCTGTATCGCTTAAAAAATGAACTCCATAGAAGTGAGCATGCGCGTCCATGTGTGTCTGCGTTTGAAGCAGGCTTCAAAAGGGCATTAAAAAGCCCACTTTGTCTTTTACCAGCCTGTGATCATTTTGAATTAGCTAATTGTCAGGTGGTTCACAACCCTTTGTAATGTATGCTTTTGGCGCATTTGTAATGATTGGGTGCTGCATTGTGGAGGGAGATGTGTCTAAAAATCTGTTCTGGCCTGTTGTGAGGGGACAGCAGGTTCGGCCACCTGGCTCCATATGTGCATTGAACAAACTTCAGTGCGGACGAGGCTAAAGATCCCAACACTGGCAGTGAGCGGCTTCGCTTCGCTCTGTGTATCTGTGAAAAGACTGGCCTTTGCCACGCTTTCACTTTGCTTCCTCTCTTTGGCAAGACTCAACTGGACAGGACAGGAACAAAAAAGGGACTTTAAAAAGTTGTTGACAGAACTCTTCTTCGCTCAGACATTTACACGAACGCTTCCTCGTCACATTGATTCAATTCACTACTGGCTGTCACCGGAGTTTGGCTGCGGTTTTCAAACAGCAGTAATAAGGCGTCTGTTCTGGAATCATCGGGCAAATATGTCCTGTAAATGACTTCTGAATAATTTGGATTCAAAAATAGGCCATGCTGTTGCACAATCATGCCTCATTTGATTTTCATAACACCTAATTTAATAGTTGTTCACAAGGTCTGAGAGTTTCTAGAGGCAATGAGTCACATCACTATCTCAACACTGGGCAAAGCCTGCCCATTCATCTCGCCTCTAGCTTCCAGGCTAAGTTGATGGATGTTTTCGAGAATCAACTCTTTTTTTGAAATAGCTTGAAAAGCTTGTGACGTGCAACCTGACTTTGTGGGGCATGTTCAATGTACATTTTCCTCCACCTACTACGTGTCTTTAACAAGAATCTGAACCCATTTGCTAATGCAAACTCTGTTTTAATGTCAGAAGTGCTGGGACTAGGACTCGCTGCTATTGATCTGGATAACATGAGAGGAAGAGATGTGGCGCGGGTAAGCTAATCATATTGATACTGCAGTACCGAGCTGACATTTCGAAGCACCTTGGCTGTCTGAGCGAGCTGGTACAAATCGACAAACAAAACACGCTAAAATTCGCCCCCTCACATTTCACCTCCCCTGGTGACAGCTCCCATTCAGAGGCAGAGGTAGACCTTGCAGGAGAAACTCAATTGAATGATGGGGGCCCACTTGCAGTACAAACATATGGATTAGCAGTCACCGCTGTAATGAATATCTCTGTGCTGTCTGAGCTTGGGTGGCATAAACAGAACCCACACCCACACACACGCGCACACACACACACACACACCACAGCTTTCACTATCATCTGCTTTTTCTTTGAACCTTGCTTCTCACATGTCTTCACCTGGCCTTTTGCAGAGGACGCAGACCTCTTATCTAGACACACACACACAAGCACACAAGTGAATAATACCTCTGGTCTCATTTCAAATCCTGACCTTTTAGGATTTTACTAACTAGTAATAATAGTGCTGGTGGAGGCTGAAATTTGCCTTTCGCCAGATCTCATCATATTTGTCAAGCTCCCGCTCTGTTTGGCATAAGACATCAGTCTGGCTGGGTGGTGGGATGTTGACTCACTCGCCATATGTGTACGTCTGTGTGTGTGTGAGAGCAAAATAGACAAAAAGATGATGTGTATGTATTTAAAGAGAGCGACAACGGACATCCCTGAAAATGTTGAAGTGTCTTATGATCTTATTGTGATGCTTTGTCTTATTGAATGTCATATTAAATAATGCAGAAGCAGTTTAATCTGTTCTATATGTCTGTATTATACATTTATATCACAAACATACTGCTAATTTTAGAACTAATCATTTCATCTTTGTTGTTATTGTGATTCATGTGACGTGTTTAAAGACTAAAAAATTTCAAGTTAAATTTCAAGTTAAAAGATATTGAAATATTTTCCAATAGCATAAAGCAGACTCCACCCTGTTTGATGATGTTCTACTAGAGTTCAAGGTAACCTGGTGTAAGTGGGCAGAACAGGTTTCCACCCCAACTGGTGAAAAGCAGGGCTGGTTCTCTACATCTCTCCACAGTGTTGGCAAGCCCACTGATTCTCAAGTGTGTGTAGGAGGTGGGGACAGGCTGAGAGGCTGCTTCATTTCTCTTTAAGTTCTTTATGTTGTGGCATTTCCATTATTTCATTCCCGTGTATATATGTGTGGCTGTGACTGTGAGATCAAAGCAGGAGAGCATGGTCATCTGTCACGCTGCTCTGATATTGCCACTCAGACACACTAAATCTATGGGAGGGTGTTTGCTAGGCTGTGTTTATCCTCGCTCACATCGACTGAATGTGTAATAAAAATCATCTTATCAAGCATATCCGTGCTGCGCATATTCTCCAAGTTGCAGATAAATGAGCCCTGTTCCAAAAGGACAGAGTGCCCACAATTTGCCTAAATGATTGATTGCATCGATAGCTCAAAATTAAAACAGATGATGGTATGTTTCAAAGGATCTCTACTTGACAAAACAATTGCTTTTTTACAGACTCACTAAAGATGAACCCATCCTCCAAAAATCAATGTTTAGGATTTTGGAAATTAACTCTTTCATTTACGATTCCTTTTACTTCCAGTCGGGAGTCTGGAGACTGGCTTTCATTAGGGCACACACTAATAAAGCACCACATACTGGCAGGGCTCCTGCTGATTTATTTCCTCCAAGGAATTCATGAGCATGATTTTGTGATGGTAATTAAATAAACCCATCCCAATTTTCAATCTCAAGTTGCCCATGTGCTCCTCTCTTGCTTTTATTATCATGAATGTATTTTTAGGAGCACACGGGTGTTGCTGGGTGACAATCCTCTTAACTCCAACTTCAGAGTTTTCATTATAGTGCCGTGGCTTTCGAGAGCCAAATTCAGAAAGAGCAAGCACAAATGAGACACTCAATGTCTATGAAACCTTGGCACGGTGCTGGAAAATAAATATGTAGCAATCAAGTATTGAGCTCTCTGAGCAGTTTCTAAATAATGAATGAAACAGAATTTGCATTATTATGAAAATCTAAATGTAATCACACTGTGCATGTTCGTAATTTAGTGGAAAATATTTCTTATTTTCAGTAGAAGATGTACACGTGTTGTCATCATATGCAAAGTTACCACAGTAACTCCGCCATAAGTGGCAAACAAACAACAGGAGGGAAAATGCGGAATGGTGAAAAGCTGCTGTGCAATTTTACTTCACAAACTGATTCAGAAGGAACTCATGCAGAAGTTTTGAGAGATTGCTGAAGACTCGGGAGAAGAGAAGCAACATGAAGCGAAACTGTCCACAGACAACCAAAATATCCTTTGAAGTCCTTGTGACTTTGATCAGGCTGACAAATCCTGCTTTAAAGCAGGACCGGGCGTCTATATGCCTTCAGGCTTTGTTTGGTGTAATGTTACTTCCCCCCGGTGTCGAGCTACATAAATATATAGATATATATGTCAGGAAACCATTTCTGGCCACATTTCAACTTTCAAACACTCACTGTCTGGTATGCCATACTGCTTCTGACTTCAATAGCATTAGGTTTTACATCATTTGTTTTCATCCTGGTATCACAAAGTTCCCCATTCATAGCAATTACAGCATTTATTGGTTGGTAGTGATAAAAGGTGTGATATCACATAAAAAGTGACATCAATTTCATCTTCTATTGTATCATAATCTGCTGCATGCAAATGTGTTTTGATGACAGTTCTCAACAGGAAAATGTGTTTCTGGCCTCTATATTGACTAGTTTGTCACAAATATGTTATGATTATTATTATCATTATTCAATATTTATAGCAATTGAGCTCACATGTTTTTTAATATAAATCATATACACAATAAGATTAAAATTTGAGTATGAACATGTCAGTAAGTCAATACCTCATAAACACTGAACTGTTAAGGAGTGTAGTTAGTGACTGGCAGTGTTTTACAGTGAATGACACTGTGTCTCTCCTTACCCGTGACTTCTCCTCCAGTCTGGTCATCATGACGATGGTGCTGGATCTTTGCTCCCACACCATCCTCCAGAAGTCGCTCAGCGTCTCTGGCAGTGGCCCCTGCGTGGCAATGTAGGCATTCTGCTTCCTGTAGCCGTCGATGTAGTTGGCATTGATGTAGTCGCTGCCAGGAACGGCTGTAGCAGATCACACAGTATGGTTTATTTCATCTAATCATCTCTAATGTAACATCTAGTAACAACAATCAGATGAACATCATGATACATTAAATTGATTTTTTCTGGTCACATTGACACACACGGCACAAAGACAATCTGTTACATATGCTTCATTTGCAACACAACTGGAGATTCCTAAAGCAGCAGCTGCAGGCACACAGACTGTCCTTGGTATGTGGAGGTGTCAATCGATGACAGCCTCCGTCAATGGCTACGAGGGGTTAAGTGCTTACATGAGCTCTTACCATCAACAGAGGTGAGCACCACTCTGGAGTGGTCATAGGCAATGACGTTTGCATAGCGGTTCTTTGGCTTGTTGACTTCCATGTTGGAGTTCTCCCAGGTAAACTGCTGGCCTGGATCAATGGACTGTGTGAGAGGGCAGGACAGGAAGGAGACAGAAAGATGGAGAGAGAGCGATTTTAAAAGAGTGGACAGGGAGACACAGGCAGAGGGAGGAAGGAAGAAAGCAGAAGAACAAAAGGAGACTCTTGAGTATTGCATGGATAAAATGGAACAAGACAGGAGGGTAAAGCGACCCTACTGACTGCTTTATATTATGTACAAAGCCTTTAAAGGGAACATATACCAACATCACGTCTCTTGAAAAGCCACAGTGGAGCGCTACAGGTAAGCAGTTTTATACCATGGAGGAGCTTGTGCAGACTCACTGACAGGCTGCACTACATCTACTGTTGGTGCACGAACAGCTTGATTATTTTCGTGACATTTGATGCTTAGAATGTTAATGATGAAGAAATATAAAGGCACTTGTTTTGCTGATTTATATCAACCAAGATGAAAGGTCATCATCCGTAGATTGAGCTAAGAGAATCAACAAATCCCTGCATTTTCTAAAACAGAAGGCGAATGTTCATTTTAGCTAGGAAATGAATAAAGATTTTTGTTGAGGCTCGCACCACAAACACTCTTCCTCTCCCTGGTGGTCCGATTGAATTACCTAATTCTGAGAAGTCACATGCATGACTTCTTGCGGTAACCATAATTCCTCCATCCGCTTTTGTCTTTCTTTTCTCATCTTCTATTTCTGTTGCCTTTTCCCATCTCGTATTTTTGTTTCACCCTCTCCCTTTCAGCCCCTCTCTGTTTCTCACCCTTTCCTTCTTACGTCATTTGTCTCTCGGGCTAAGACGACAGTAGACTGCATACATATTGATCTGGGGAGATATGTGACGGCCTCCCATCCCTTGGCTCGATAATGTCACAGAGTCTCTTGTTATTCCATATCGATCCCCCTCAGCTCGCACCGGAACCATGTCCACTAATTCCCCAGACCTTTCGCCTCACAAATCCAGCCGGAGTCAGAACGACACCTTTGAAATTCCTTCACTTACTTAGTGTGGCTGTAGCGTTAATTTAATTATTAAAGGTTATTTCATGTCAAAACTTGACAGCTCAAACATAATAATAGTAATAATTATTGGACAATGGATAAAATAAAGGTTGAAAGTGAGGTCTGGAGAGAGTGGAGATTAGGATCCTGGGCCATAAAGTGATGAGAAACATAGCATTTTTCATGTTTTCAAGCTACACACAACACATATGTGGTTTGCTTTACTATGACAATCAAAATCCTGTCTGTGTATTTGAGAAGCACAGGTGCGGCAAATTGGCTTTAAATTGCTTCTGTAGCTCTAACTATGCTGTCAACAAGCTATTTTAGACTTAAAGTGTATTTTCAGATAAAGCCATTGTTTTTGAACGAGATATGAAAAATATGGCGTGCTGATATGTAAAAAAATCTTTCACCGTGGCTCCAAATTGCTCAGCGGCGAGCGTCATGTGAATATAGGCTGCTATTGCTGCTGATGAGCTCAGCACTGCCAATTTCTCTGTCCGTGCCCGCCAGTATGAAGAGAAAGATTTCATGTGCAGTCAAAACATGTCATATCCATTTGAGAGCTCAGTGAACACAGCGGGCACACCAGACTGATGACAACTAGAAAACAAGTTAGGTAGAGACGGTAGAAAGAGGTGAGAAGCAAACGCCCAAGGTATTCTCGCTGACACACTGGAAATGCTTTCAAATGAACATAATGATGCTATGACGACTGCAGCGTGATATTGCTTCCTGCGATAAAAAGACTTGTCAGAGGGAGCTGCAGCATGCCTGATTGACAAATTCTGCTCATTACCCAGTGCACTCATTGCTCAGTGTGATGCGGACTGGCGTTGGTGCTAAAGGAAGTGTCAGGCCGCCTGAAACATCAGGGAGAGGAAGTGGTGAAGCCTCTACAAATTCCGTGCCTCAGGGTAAGGCGCGACGGGAGCAGCCGGCGAACGTGACTGTGACAAAGCGCCATGAGCTCCACCACAGTGTCTTAGCTGGCACAGAGATGGGCGGCCATCTGCCGGGCCGCGGAGGGGGTCTTCCCTGGCTCCGAATGGTGCAGGGGGGGAATGGGGCCGGGCTGGTTGCCTGCAGTCGTACAAGCCACTTCTCTGGCTTGATTCGTTTACACTAACTCAACAGGCCGGGAGGGCGATGTGCTGGAGAGGCGCTGAGCAACACAAGAAAGCACTTAATTGAGTGCAGATTTTTACCAAGGTCTAATTATCTCCCCAGTTAGCTGTTAATTTCACAGCGAACTAGACAAAAAAGCTCCATTAAAATTATATACTATGTTATAAAATGTGCAACTTTGCATCCAAACATTAATTGAATATGTTTTAGTCCATCCTCATCGACATAAAGGGACACAGTGGACAAAATATTAGAAGAACCTCTCTGAATACGATTCCGCTGCACCACAAACTACATCCTCCAAAACGACCATAAAGTTGCATCAACACAACTCTAAAACAGTTTCAACAAAATCTTAACAAGGTAGGATTTATTGCATGGCTGTTGTATTAGAATGCATTAGTTTCAGCTGGGAGAACTACGACTGAGAAAAAAAGTCATGTATAAAATCTGAATGATGATGAAGGCCTTACTCATATAAGACGAAGTACATAAACATATGTTAACCATGCTGGCAATAACACTGGGAAAACGGTTACAAGGCTATGTTATAGATGCTATTTTCACGGTAAACACTGGATAGGGCAGATCAGTTATAAAATGTTTTCTAAAATATGGGCTCCAGTTGATGCTCGGGGAAAGGTCATGAGGTCACTGAAATAAATCCTCTGCTGGTCTCGGTGAGAAATTGCACAGAAAATTTCATGCTGTAGCAACATATTCTGGTAACAAACAGAGGCAATCACATAACCTCTTAGGTGAAGGTAAAAAAGACGAAAAAACAAAAAGATCTACAATCATCCCAGCAGCCTCGCTGGATCCATCAACGTGAGGAATAGAGCTGATTAGACAAAACAGATTGAACAATCAGAACAAATAAATAAAAGACAGCTCTTGTTTTTTCTGTATTCAAGGATGCCTCTCGTCTTCATCTGGCCTCGCCTCGTCCCCAAACCAACTATGTGCCACTTTAAATGCAAATTCACTCCCGTTTTTTTTCTCTCTTTGGATGAAGAACACTGACAAGAGATAATCCCTCAACGAGTTGCATCGGAGAGACCGCCTGCAAAATAACATTCTTAGGGGAAACATCAAGACGCACACAGATTGCTTAAGCAAGTCGCCACCTGCTAGTTTTGTGAAAAAGCTTCTCGCAGTATTTAATGTAAGTGTTGGTTTCCTGGTGGGATTGGTAATAGAGTTGTAAAAATGACTGAAGAATGTCTGTGAAAGAAGCCTTCCATAATCCATTAGAATACATGCATATGGGATCAAAGAGGCATAAACACAAAACTTCCTCCAAGACACCACAACAAAGAAAGACATTCATATGCTGAAAAGAGAGGGAGACACTGATACCGCATTAGGGTTCGACTCTTACCTCGTACTCTTGGGAAAAGCGGAGGCCGTCGTTGGCCTTCAGTCGCTCTATGTGGTCAGCCAAGTCGATGACAGGAATGGGCGGGTGCTCCCTCATTCCTGGGAGAGGAAGAGGAGGGAGAGGAAGAAGGGGGGGAAGACAAGAAAAGGGTGAGATCTGGCTGTTCCTACATCAGACATGCACATTGACTTACACAAACACTGGTTGGACCACAGGGTGAGTGAAGCTGCCAGTGGGACCATGAGGTGGCTGTGTAACGGTGACGAGAGTGCACTTTGTTCAACAATGCATGAGGAGAAGGAGAGAGGAGAGAGGAGGAGAGAGAGTGCACAAGTTGAAACAGGCTGGTGACATTTGGTGACATTTGGTGATATCGTCATGCTAAGTGAGGAGGACAGAGGTGGGGCTGGCACGGCAATGCACATGAGTGACTGGGTGAGCATGCTCCTGGAAGGAAGCAGGAGGCAGACATCTCTCTGACTCCACAATGCTCAAATGGTGGCAGAGGTGGGATCAGAGCAAGAACCCACAAGTCTCTACAAATCAGTCACACTGTCACTTCCCAGAGAGCAAGAAAAAAACTGACTGGTCACCAGCCAAAACTCATTTCTTTGAAAATCTCTTTCCCAACAATAGACTATCTTTCGGCCCAGCCTGGAGCGCTTGGGCTGGATTAATTTCAAACAACCCCCCTGCCGCTCTCTAGATTTCTCATCGCCGGGTTATTGGATGATTTATTGCTAATCTACCGACACAAATTCCCCCTGTGCCTCTGAACTTGGCAAGGCTCTGTGCTTAAACGGATTGCTGGGAACTTGCCTTGTGTGTTAAAAGTTAACTGTATGCGACGCATGAAGAAGCTCTAAAGTTATACACGGAGCATCATTAACCTTACACATAGCCTTGAAGTCACATCAGAAAGACACTTTAAAGAGGTATACATATTAACATTAGTGCCTTTGGCTGAGCGCATCTGTAAGGTCATGGGTCACACTTTCAGATGAGCGACTGCTGCTAGCTCATTATTGCTGTAATGCTAATGGCTAATGGCTGATAACTATGGCCACTGCACAAGATGAGACCTGGCCAATTACACTAATTTAATACTATCACAGAGGGACCTCAGTGTGTGTGTGGGTGTGTGTGTGTGTGTGTGTGTGTGTGTGTGTGTGTTTGCGTGTTCAGCCAGGTCTTTTACAGCCATGTTGTTGGGTAAATGGAGAGTGAAGCCATAGATAACAAGGCTAATGTACAGCAAGTGTAACTGTCCGCACTGCTCAACTATCCATGAAACCATCTAGTCTCTCTGCTTCCGCACCAAAAAGGTGTTGCGGGAAGTTCACAGCCAAGAGAGGACATTGCTGCATCCTTGGAGCACTGGAGGCTACAAGCTTGTGGGCTTGTGATGTCTGTCAGGATTGCAACGGGGGGAATGGGATCAGGAGTGAGAGAGAGAGAGAGAGAGAAAGAGAGAGAGGGGAAGAGAGGCTGCATGTGTGGGAAATACACAATAGGTGAGAGAGCAGACTAACTTGGAGTGTTGGGGCAGCGATGAGAGCTGGGACCTGTGGAGAGAGGAGAGTGAAGGAGGGAGGAAGAAGAACACTCGATCAATGGAGATGGCTCAGGATCAGACCGGGGCCAAACAGTATCTGCAAATAACCTTTCAAGCTGGTTGTAGTGTGCAGCAGGTGGCGTTTGCCCTCTCTGGACAATTACGCTAGTGTAGTTTAGGTTGTCAAACAGAAACAGTGCCTTTTAAGCACTCCCCTGTGACTGCTCGGTGTAAACTACACAACAGAATAAAGGCCACTACATGTTGTATCTGAAGTTGTAGAAGAAACTTTAATTGTATTAAAACTTGGGCATCATAGGTTTGACCATTATTAATTCTGGTATTGGTTATAACATTGCAATCACCAAAGTAATAACCGAGATGTGGGAACATGAAAAGTGTGTGGTCAGATGATCACACAGGTTGCAAGCAAGTCATTTGAGAATCTAAACCATTTTATTTGGTGGTAAAATAAAAGTTAGTGCAGTCAAATTGTTTTGCTGTATTGCCTCATTGCACAATAAAAACCTATGAACATGCACAACTACATCAACACTAAGGAAGGTTGGTCAGTTTGCAACAGGAAGTCAGTCTGGTGATAAATGTTTACAACAGCTGACTTTGTTTTCTCCTTCGTGTAAGTTTGGCTAACCAGTAGGTCTGTTTAAAAACTTTATTACTGTCTGACTGCTTGTGTCTTCATTCATCTTCATTTGACTTATTTTTTAAGGATGTTCCCAGATATCAGTAATCAACCTGCTGACTGCAATCTTATCATCACCTGTAAAAATGATGCCAGAATGTCCTTATAATATACTCCTCTATGACTACTTACTGTAAATTGCTCTGCTCCATAATGACACTTCATGCTTTAAGTGAAGTGTCAATCACAAGTGATCTCAGTTGAATATTTGCAAATACTATCTGAACCAGGTCTGCACAGGATAACCCAGGTCAGTTACTCATAGAACCACACGCCAGCCGCCGGAGTGCTACATGGTACAGCCGAGGTCTGTTTAACAAACCAACATGCTGGAGACATGAGCTGCAATCGGCCGGACCACTTAACGACAATCAGAATCAGAGCAGGAATGTTCACCTGCTGTGGGCGAATCAAAGAGAGAAAGAGCGAGAGGACAGAGGAATGAGCTGTTCAATATTCACTCAGCTCAGCCTTGGAATCTGGCACGTTTTCACCAGCTAGACGCAGCCTTGGTGATTTTTGATAATCACCACTCTTGAAGCAAAACAGCGAGGTGGAAAGGGGGAGAAAGAGACGGAGATAAATATGTAGAGAGAGAGAGAAGGGGACAGAGTGAGAGAAAGAGAGAGAGAGAGATTACCCTACAGGGGGAAATGGAAGACAAAAGAGGAAAGAGGTGGAGTGGGAGGATGGGAGAACAGGGCTCTTTTAGAACGGCAGCACTGCTTAATTCCTCTGCAGGGGTTCAAAGGGGCTGTGTGTGTGTTTGTGTGTACGGCGATTGAGATCTTTAATAACCCGTGAGAAGGGATACACGCACACATACACACACACGGAAAACACACAGAAACATGCACGACCGTTCGTGCACCGGGGGTTGACATTTTCTCTCAGCTCCATTGTTCCCTCCGCCTGGCTCACCTTCACATCAGAGGCAGCAGGACTCATTACCAGCTAGGGGGAATGAAAGGAACTCATGGAGGGAGGAGGAGTGAGGACTGAGGGGAGGAGGGAGGAGATCAGGAGGAAAAAGGAAGAAGGTTGATGCTGACACCCCACCCCCCTCCAAACCACCCCACATCACCACCGCGCGTGGATGGAATCTGAATTCACTCAGCCTCGCCGTCCAGAGCTGGGTACGACGGTGAACATAATTTGTTTATTTTCTCTTATTGACCAATTTTTCTGTTTCTGAGAACTGGTCAGATTTACAGCCTGAGGATAAATAACAATATAAGCCGGACACATGAATTTCATACAACGCCTGCTGCAAAAGCACTAATAAACAAGAGATCCATCAAAAGAACAGGAAGGCAGGCGTTCATTGCAGGAGAAGATTGCTTCTTGAAATGCTGTTTAGTTTAGTTGAAAAAAAAATCATTCTAAAATACAATATCCACCATTTGAGGGGGAAAAAGTGCAAATACAAGATATTCAGCAACACTATTAAAGGTATGAGTCACCTTTAGATATTTTCTTTCAGCACTGAAGATAGGCTCGTCTGATGAATCAGGGAGGATTTTCATTTTGGAATAAGGCCCCTCATGAAGAAGAATATAACTTTCACTCATTTTTCATGAAAGAAATTTTGACTGAGCCTTCAGCCTGATTAAAAATCAGACACTCAGTACTGTACAGACATTCACATAATACTAAACAACAAACTTTCCTCAATTTATTACTAAGCACGTCCATGAGAGCAAGTGGAGGTTGAGTCTGTGTTCATGTCACATCGGAGTTGTCATAAATTCCTCCAAGTCATAATATTGACCAGAAAACCAACATGGACGCCTTGCATCGCCCAAGGTCAACATGGGAATCGCCCCCATCGCTACCACCCATCCCATATGGATAAGCAGCAAAATTGATTTCTGAAGGGCTGAGGAAAAGCAGAGCAAACTTCACCATGTGCAATATGATTGTCAGACAGCGGTTTATTACCTGGGGTCTGGTAGTTGAGTCTTCTCATCTCCACGGGGTCGGAGGAGTTGGCCAGCAGGGAGTCTTTCACCCCACCTGAGTGCTCATCTTTGGGTAGGGGTGATGCCCGCTTCCTGAGGTGGCAGAAACAGACAACCACGTCATGCCGAGACCACCCACGTGTTTCATACAAGAGCTCTAACACGCCGATCAATTCCCCAAGCTAACTGCCAGTGGAAATGACAGGATGATTCAGGATGACAGCAATGTTGCTTCTATATGCTTTGACAAAAGGACTGAAGGAAATGCCTACATTTTCACTGTGTTGCACACTTGATGAGGCTAATGGTATAGTTAGTGGTTCTCAAAACTAGTTCTGAGGACCAGCATTTCAAGAGACAGTAGGTACCACGGCATTACCCCCATTAGTTTGCCAACTGGAATTTAATATGTTTGAAGAAATGCCACCATTTTCCTGGAGTGGGCTAGACTGGGTTTGTTTGCCGCTGGATAGGTGACAGCTGCTGTGTGGGTATGTGTACATGAGTGCGTGTGTTTGTGTGTAGCAAAGATTTAAATGTGTGATTTTCGCTGCTGTGTGTGTGTGCTAACAACACATTGTGTTTACTGGCTTTCCAGATTGAGAGGAAAAACAGGCGGATGCTGTAATTAGCTCATCAGCTGGGTGGCACAACACTGGGTAATTAGACCAGTTCGGCAGCACCTGCGCTGCCAGACCCGGCCTAACTGAGGCTAGCATAGCACAGAACAGAACAGTACAGCCCGGACTGGCTCGACTCAGTCTACCGTAGCTTCGTCCATCAGGCGGAGAGAGGAACAGAAAAGGCAGCCTGCCTGTATTCTAATGTTCAGACAGGCAGCATCTGTTGACATACACACACAAACAGGCACACAGATGTACGCTCTCCCACCTCTCTCACTTTCACAACTACACACACTCACACAGATACAGCTGCAGAATCAGAAGCCTTCTGACTGCAAATGGAAATGGGCGGAAGGAAGCATCAGGGCGCCCTGTGGAAATTTCACATCTCATTGCACTCCATTTGCAAGTGGCGAGCGTGGGTTTTAGGCAGGAGCAGGGCCTTCTGTTGACGCCCGGCGTGGTGAGAATACATAAAGCTGCTGGTGCACACACAGCCTTAACCCAGTCCACCTCAGCTGCTGGGGCTTGGGCCTCACCGCCACCTGTTATCTTACGCTGCAGGGGCTTAAGCTAATGCTAGCAGCGTGACGGCTAATCTATGACAAGCATCTTTTCCTCTCCAGCCAAGAGCTGAGCCAGACTGTATCCGGTTTTCCCAGAGATCACTGCTGGTGCTGGGTGGGTTGGGCTGGGGGAGGGGAGTGAAAGAGTTGGGCATCTGTGATCTGCTCCCCACACCCCCATCTATCCCTCTGACCCAATCAGATACCAATCTACATGACACTTTAGTGCTGGGCTAAAGTAAACATGGCAGCATTCTCAATGGAGGTATTCATCTCAGGCTCAAAATGAGGGTTAAGACGTTTGAGAATGTAAGTACACACACACACAGTATGAGTGTGTGTGCAGTACAGGGTGCGTTTAATGAGGGTAGAACAGGGCCCTTTGTTGAGACTCCTGCCACGAGGAAGCAGGGAGAGGGGGGGAAAAGTGGAGGAATGGGTCTCGGTGGAAAATGTCAGCTTAAAAGATGGGAACATTTCTTTTTCAGCAGTTTCCCTGTCTGGCATTTACTTCACAATGGCCCATTCAACAGCAGGTGATGCCTTGGCATATTCAGATGGGGCCAATCCTGAAGGGGTGCGCTGACACTGGCTGGATAATGAAACACAGCACGGAGACAAACCACGGCAGACAGGACGATCTGAGGAGGGACACTGGCACGAGATGTGGAACATGCACTGGTACACGATATTGACCCGGGGGTTTCTTTGACCCCAGTTATCAAGGGCTGCAGAGTCTGCTGCTTCTCACGGCTTGGAAGTCATGAAAAAATGAACAAATCAGATTAAACAAACCAAATTAAAGATGTTTCCTGAATTTTTTTTAATTTGAGTGGATTTTTTGTGCCAATTGGAGCTGAGAGGAAGCAGACCCCGAAACCCTGAACAGCTGACGAACACCACCAATTACACTATACAAATGAAAGGGACTTGGATGGTGGGAGACGAAGTCGTGACTGATGGAACAGCAAGTACCCACCTTTCCTGTTTGCTGCATTCACAGAGGGCAAAAAGAAGGAGGGGAGATTAATAGAAAACTGGTATCCATATGGACCGAAAACTTCTTCTTCTTCTTTTTTTTTTTACTGTTTTTTCAGCTAAATCCAGTTCTTCCTAAAATGTGAACCACATCTTGAAAGCACAGCATAAAAAGTTACCTTAACATTTACTGGAGACTTTTGAGAATAACCTCATCATTGTTCACTGCTGGTGTTGGTTTTGGCGAATATGCAGGTAGCAATAACAACCCGAGCTAGAGTGTGATTATTCCTTTGCACATTTACTGCCAGTCCACAGTGAAAAGGGCACACAGCCACCTCCCCACAGTCCCTCCTGTCGATCTGAGTCTATGTGGAGAAAGGGCTTCCAGACAGAGGAGCAGCAGTGAGCTGTCTCAAGGCCTATTATTAACCGGTCCCTTTCTAAGTCTGCTGGAGACGGCAGTCGCACAGCAGTCGGAGAGGCTGTGGATGGCAGGTTGGAGAATAGGTATGATGTGAAATGGAGAATTTGTAATGGAGCCATCAGGAGAAGATAGGGAGGAGGGACTTATCAGGAAGAAGCCAAGTGTGGTAAATAATGGCTTGTAGGTAATAGATTCCCATTTAAATGGTGCTTTTATAGTGTCCAAACCACATTATCGTTATTATTATTACCTCCTCTGTTAACATACAAACCATTGTTTAATACGAACAGGCCTAAAGGCAGGCTGGTTCTCTCTGGGCTGCAACTAATGATTATTTTATAGAGCTGCAACGATTAGTCAATTGATGGAAAATTAAACAGCTCCTCTTTTTTTAATCGATTAATCATTTGAGTCATTTTCAAAGGAAAAATGCAAAAAAAAAAATTTGATAGTTTCAATTGCTGAAATGTGAGAGCTTGCTGCTTGTCTTGGTCTTTCATCACTGTTGGGCTTTTGATGAAATCTCATTGGGCTGTAGAATATAGTGATTGGCATTTTTCACTGTATATCAATGTTTGGTAACAATTAGTTGGCAGATTAATAAGAAGCAGATTAAAAAAATATGTGTTAAATGCAGCACTATAAGTTTTGTTATCGATTACATACACATATATGTCATGTCATGTGTCTTTGTTATTTTTCAATTAAATGATTAATCAATTATCAAAGTAACTGTTGACTAGTAATCGCCAATACGTTTCAACATTAGTTGTGTCATTATCCGTTTGTGTGCACCTCCCCTGCACCTTGTTGGCCTGTGTGTAACCACGGCGTGCAGCACAGGGGCAGCTGAAGTGCTTTTAAGAGATATTGACTGAGCTTTTAGTTAAGCCCTCTGCTGCAGCCTTCTGTTTCTTATTTGAAATGACCAATGGTGTTGGGCAAAACACATTTCTCACTCCTAACTAAGGGTTTTTGACAGCCAGGCTGTGCTTTTCATTAGGGAGACAATGTCAGCTGCCATTTCAACTGACACTTTACATAGTAATGCTAAAAATGGCCAACTGGGCCACAATCTTTTGGGGAGAAATGAGGATTTTCTGAAAGACAAATCAATCTGCCTTAGGTTCCTTTCCTGTTACACTGTATATTATGGTAAGGAAATTGGATGTTCCAGTTTGGTCTGTGAGCAGCTGGGTGCAAGTGGCAGAGGCGAGCATGTTTCATTACCATTCCTGATGCAACCAAAAGAAACCTACAATCACAAGAGTCACTGCAGTTGAACCTCTCACACACACACAGAAGAATGACTGAGCACAGCCTCTTACTTCTTGAAGAGCAGGATGGCGATGACGATGATGATGATCAGGACCACAGCCAACACTGGGCCCATAACCCACAACATTTCAGGCTGCTCCATCCCGTGAGTTGCCATTTTTGTCGTCACCTGGATTGGGTCTGAGTAGGGACTGGCTGAAAATGTCATCTGAAAGGAAAAGAGGAAAGTGCAGGTGCATGAGAGCCAAGTCACTATTTTTTAAAACTTTTTTCTGTTTTCGCTGGCTGAAATACTGCAAGTTCTTATTACATTACTACAACCATAATAATAGAAAAGTTGGGATGCTGTGTAAAACATCAATAAAAACAGAATGCAATCATTCACAAACAAACTGTGTTTACCAACAACGAGTCTGTGTATTAATCTCCTTTATACAATCATGTGTTCACAAAGTCGTGAACCTCTCTCCATCCTCGCTTGTGAACACCTGAGTCTTTCCAGGATGAACGGTTCATTCCCAACCATAATACTATCACCTGTTAGCAATGAACCTGTTTACCTGTGGAATGATCCAAACAGGTGTTTCTTTCAGTGGTTTGTTGCCACTGTCCCAACTTGTTTAAAACATGTTCCTGGCATCAAAATCAGATTTACACAGTGTCTTAACTTGGCTGGAATCGGGGTTGGCTTTTTTTTTTTTTTTTGATTATGCTGAGATTACAAAAGGATACGGGTCATAAATCTGTTGTCATAAATTTGAGAAATGGCAAACAATGGGAGACAATGACAGACAAGGTAACAGACAACCTCTCATATTCTTGAATCATGAGAAAAACAAGAGACATCATCAATCAACATTTATGATACAGTAGCTAATGTGACATTGTTGGAAGTAGTGAAATACTAAAATATAAATAGCGCCAGCCAAGACAAAGAATATTTGACTGCAGATTTCTTGTTTCTGGCAACTTGAAAACCAAGTTATTTTATCCTAATAATAGGCCATGGTTGAAGGATGCAGCAGAACAAGCCATAATACTATTGACAGACACTTTCCTAAAAACACTAACCATGTTTAATGAAGATATTTTGTTTCTATTAAAGCGTTGCATCACGTTTGAGATGAAGTGTGAGACAGGAGAGTGAGAGAGGCAGAAACAGAGAGGCAGGGATGAGTGTGCATGTCCCTTGGCCACTGAGATAAATGGGGGCACAGGAGAGGACTCATCTCTTCTTCATTAGTGTTCACACCGTGACGGAAGAGGAGGAGGAGGAGGTGACGGTGAGGGTGCGTTTCCACCTTGGTTGTAAATGAGACATCTCTGCGCTCCTCCGTCTTTAAACGATGGAGGGGAGGGAGGGATGGAGGTGCGTGTGTGTGTCTGAGGAGCGGGTGCACGAGGCGACGCAGTATGGTGTTTAAAAAGTGTCTGAAAGAAGACGGAGTCTAACTGCAGGAGAGCAAGGTGACAGATGAGCAAGAGAAAGAGGGAGGTGCCAGGCATCTGTCATTAGAGCGTAGCGTGTCTGCTATTGAACGACGCAGGGAGATGCAGGTCGGGGAGGGGAGGGGGTGCGCGGAGGGGCATGGGTGACAGATCGCAGCCCTCGAAGGGAATTGGGCTCCCAGCATGCAGCAGGAGTGGCGGGGCGGCAGGCAGCGGTAATCCGGATCATTAGCCGCACAGCAGCCTGCTCTTCGGCACACAGGCAGATATTAATTGGAAAGATAAGCTGAAATGAGCTCAAAGAGTCCTGCGCTCTGTCAAATAGTTCTCTTATCTCTCGTACTCTTGGGCAACCGCCGGAAAAATTTACAGTACGGGTGTGTGAGCCTTACAGCATGTCTCAATCGCGTACGTGCAAACCAGCTTGCTCTGAGGCACAGGCACAGGCACGATAACTCAAGTTGGAAAGTGAAAAGATTTTTCATATTACAGCTTAGTTTACAGCAGCGATGTTTTGCATTTGTCTTTCACGCACATGGAGACACACACACCAGGCACATGAGACTCCCGCTCTATGTGCCTTTGGGAGGAACCTATTATCTGAGAACAAAGAGAAGCGACACAGCGGTGGGACACTGCTGATGTGACGACACCACAAGGCTTCCTGTTCCATCGGGAGGGCCCAAAAAAAGCTGTAGGATGTGGCCCTGCAGGGAATCCTGGGAAAAAACTTTTTTTTTTCGCGGTGTAACAAATGACTGCAGCTGTGCTTTCAGAGAAGGATAAGGGAGGAAGAGCGAGAGGAGAGGCGAGGGCCGGAGAAAAAGAGAGGGCTTTTTGTCTGTTGGTCACGCCAAAGTACTGGGATCATCCATTTGAACAGGCCTAATATCTGATAAAAGCTCAGTCACGCAGCTCCTAATGCCTCTGCGCTCGTATAGTGGTATCACAATGGAGCGATGGTGCAGTGACGGAATGTGTGAGCCTGAGAGAGAGTGAGTCAGAGACAGTGAGTGAGAGACATAAAACTAAATATATGTGTATCTCCCACCAGTCTGAATCAGCGTGATTACATGTGTACAGTATGGACACAAGTGTTAGTGTCAGCTCCATATTGGAAAAATACCTGGATTCGCAAAACTCAAAGTCTAATAAATGTCCAATCTTTTCCTTACAGTCCTCACCTTTTATTAAGGATGTTTATGAACCAATGTATATTCCATTTGCATTTCTAACTGACACTTTGGTTAAATGTCTCAACCGTAGCTAATTAACCTTAATTACATAATACATTTACATTATGGGAAGATTTTGGCTTTTTCTCTCAAACACAAGTCTCAATCACCAGAGGACTGTGTTTATTACTGGATCTCAACACTGGACCAGGAACTCCAGCCTTTGGGACACGTTCCAGTATTCGGAGCTTGTGAAAAATAATGTGTACAAAAGTAAGAAGGCTACACCTGTTCTTTCAATGTGTCAGATACAAGCTGTGAACAGTAATTAAACTGCCACTCAATACCGAAGTGCCTTCTCAGTCGACAAAGTGTGATTACAGATATCAATTGAATGCAGCATTTTTAGCTATTTATAACCTAATTTGCAGAAAAATACTGAGTCAAACTTGAGTAGATTTCATAAGGGAGTCGAATTGGGAAAGTGGATTTGATATTGGATTCAGATTTGATAAAATTCGATTAAACCCCATCCCTACTGAGGAGAGTATGTGACTGTGGATAACTGAAAATGACTGTTATTACGATACTGTAGATACTGTATTCAACTGTAAGTGTTATGAGTGAATGGATGTATTTGTTTGTTTCGATACGTGTGTGCATCTGTCAGCGAGAGAAAGAGAGAGCGTGCGCTTGTGTGTAAAGACTGTAAACAAATGTGTGTAAGAGCTTGTGTGAGCACACGTCAGTTTTTCTGAGCCTTTTCTCAAGCTCCTCTGAGCCTCCACAAGTATGTGTGTTTGTCTAGGTTGCAGCCGCCGAGAGTGTGTGTGTGTGTGTGTGTGTATATGACTGCAAGTGTTTGTCTGAGATAGAGTAAGAGAACGGCAGAGAGAGAAAGAGTGGGTGATGAGAGATGGCAGAGAGCGAGGAGACAGAAAGAGAGAGACTGAATCAGAGGTGTTATGGTAGTAGCAGTATATCCAGTCTGCTATCTGGCCTGTGGGCTACACAACTTCCCCAGTCAGCCTCTGCTCCGCCGTCCCCTGAGCGCACAATCCGCTCTGCGCAACACAGGCACATTTTGTTTCAACTCGCCGTTGACCCCGCTAGCTTCCGCGTCTCTCCAAAAGTGGCTTAAATAAGCCGCAGGGGTGTGCGCTAGACAAACAAACAAACATGCAAAGACGCCCATTATGTATCTGCCGCTCTTCTCTGCCTCCCCGGGGAGGCTGAGGAGCCCACACTCTCCTCATCGTTGCATGACACAGGCAAAGACAGCGAGAGGGAGGGAGAAGACAGGCAAGAGAAAGAGATATAAAAACAAAAAAAAAAACAGAGGTACAAAAAGTAAGAGGGAAAGATGATAGCATGTGTGAGTATGCCTTTATCTGCGAGGAACAGAAATGTAGCCGCCGGGTCTAGCTTACCCTGTACGGTGACCCTTCTCCTTCATACTGTAGTTCTCCCTTCATACTTTCTTTTCCCCTCCACTTTCTCTCACATGGCCTCTTTCCCATTCAGCATCAGAATTGCATTTTTCCCTCTCTAGCTGTCTGAATACTGAGCATCCAGATATCTGGAGGCATCACTCCAGGGAGGCCACTATGAGCCGAGGTGACATAACACAGTTGAACAGAGAATCCCATTGACTTTGCCTGTATTTCTACCACCCTTGGTGAAAACTTGGGCTTGAATATGCTTATACTCTCTGGCAGGAAAAAAACACCCCGTGCTCATAATTCTCTCTTGATATTGTTTGTCAAAGCCTTTTGAATTTTCGAAAGAAGCCAGTCTTCCATGTTAAGGGTGTTTTGAGCCCAGAGCAGCAACAGAATTAGTGCTACAAAGCTGATTCTTGTAGAGAGTGAGTAGAATATAAATGTCTGGATAGCATTGCAAACAGAAAACTGGTAAACACATTTTCAACACTGTGCCGTTTTGGTTCCTCCCAACCTCACCTCTACCTTATCAAAAGAAAAGCACACATTAGTACAATCTCCTCCTCTTCCACCGGTTCACTTTCTCTCATGCGAGCTTCACAGGCTGGACGGGACACAATACCAAAATTCTGCCTTCCTCTTTTCCTCTCTCCAACGCCAGGCCTCCTCTCTATCTCACATCATACAATATTTCATGCTACCTCCCTCCCTCACTCTCTTCTCGCATTAAATGATACTGTTTATACACACCCAGCATCTATCATCCCATTTCACACTTCCCCCAGCTTGTTTATCTGCCTTGGGTGCTGGGGAGACATGAAGGCACACTCTCTTCTGCTTTCTCTCTCTCATCCCCCTTTGCCTTCCTTCCTTCTCTTCTTCCCTCCAACCACTGCTGGCTGCTTGTGGCCATTGATATACGAGGGCTTATTAAACCCTGGCGGTCGTGTTTGATCTACGCTGGGGGAGTTTGGGTGGTGGCGAGCAAGTGTAGTAAAGACACAAGTCATTTACTCCAGTACTTGTTGTCTTATTCTCCTGGGTCTGGTGAAGATCCTGCTCGAGGCAGCTTCTGCCAACTGCTCAATCTCGCTGCGCGCTTTACCTTCTGCACCCGTTTGTGTTTAGTAATAAATGTCTGCCGCGTTGGGTGTGACAAAAACAAACACTGCTGCGGTATCTGAGCCTCCCAAAGAGCGCGGTTAGGGGATTTATGCGGTGATCAATGACAGCCTACCTGTAGTCACCACGTCAGAATTCAGCGTGTTTTCATGCACACAAGAAACAAGGTGACTGGGAGAAATGAGGAAATCAAGGTGTTTACATGCACTGCAGTAATCTTGTTGCTGTAAATCCTGTTTATTATAGCAGCAGGTCAGTTATAGGATTTCTTTCCTATCCCCTTGTGTATTTTGAACCGGGGATAGCAGTATCATGCTGCAGCCTGAGGAGGATTTTTTTGCAGGGGACTTTGGACTGACAGTTCAGCGTGAGGACAAGCTCTGAGGCAAGAAACTGACAGTTCTTCCTTTCGATGTGCGCACGTGTCTGATTTGTTACAAAAAGTCTACTAACAGCGGCGCATGTCAACTTATTTAGACTTCTTTTTTCAGTTTCGGTGTTAGTCTGACTTTGGAAAGAATTATTTTGGGGTACAAGGATACACCGCAGTGAGTAATGATCTTTCCTTTAATCCCTGTCACAGCAACACCTTCTCTGTTAAAAGTCTTTGTCATGCACATGTAAACCCTGTTATAAAAATTGAGTTCATACTTGGTCAAAAAAAGCAATGCAGCCCTCGTAACTGAGTTTCTGTAAACCCTTAACCAAGAAATCAGGTGTGTCATTTGCATGAAGTTTAAAAAATCGGGTTACAGCCGAAAGCCGTCAATAACCGGGTTACTGCAGTGAAGGTAAACACGCTGATTGACTCACCCTGTGAGTGAAGCCTGATTAATCCAAGCGATTAAGTTTAAAGGTGGGAGGGTGCTACACAGTTTAAGGAGGGGGAGTACACAGAAAAAGACAAATCTTGAGCACCACTCATCCAACCTGGTGCATCTGGCAGGTGGAGTGAGAGTGTTGTGCAGCGATGGGGTTTAAGCATCTCCTTTGAAGTGTATCATGGCTGCCCACTATAGCCTCCTTCGCACCTCCCTCCCCTTGTCAGAGCGAAGGAGTGGGGGATTACTGGGGGGGTGGGGGGGACGCGGGGAGCTTTAGGGACATTTAAAGCAGCATTTCAAGGGAATCAGGCCTGCTTTACAGACTCCCTAGGCCCTGTGACCAGGCCCTCGTCTCCCTCTTAACTCCAGCCGCACTAATCAATCTCCTCTGCTCTCTTCACGGTCGAGAAAGATGGGGGAGAGGGAGAGAGACACAGAGAAGGAGCGAGCGAGCGAAAGAAAAAGAGCTGAGAGGAGAGGGAGAAGAGAAAGAAAAAGGTGAAAAGTCTGGGATTTGGTTTCGGACATGGAGCACTCGCTCTCTCTCCCTCCGGTCGCCCAGAGCCCAGCTACTGAATATGCATGTCCCGGGTAGTGGAGGAGCCCAGAGCAATCGCAGACTCTCATTCTTCCTGCAGTGAAGTTTACTCCAGACCATCCCGTAGAGAGCTGAGCCTCTGCGTTAGTGCTGTTTGACGAGTGCATGGGGCCTCCACTTAGAAAGCCAAGAGTGTGGTAGAAGCATAGTAAAGAGATCTGTGCGGGGCCCTGCTGGCTGCTGAAACGGCGAAGCTGGATCTCTGATGTCATTGTCTACTGATAAGGGAGTTATCAGGACAAGCTGCAATGAATTTTAGAGGCGGCTGTAGTAAAGGGTAAGTGGCAGTAAAAACAACAACAATTTGGCTTGCCACTGCCATTTTGTAAACGCTTGATGGGAAGCGCGTTTAGAGCCTGGGTCATAAACTTAAATAGGTAGTCAGAAAAAAGAAAAGGTGGCACATATAAATATTTAGAGGGGGTTTAGTTTTACATGTTTTCACATTATGTGTATTTTTGCACCTAAAAAATATTTTATATAGAATGTTTTTATATAGATATCCTTTATATTTGCATTCTTTCCTACCATCTTTTAACAATTTCCCTCAAAATATATAAACTTCTTATTCATCTCATCCTATCTTATTTTACCCAGAAAGCTAAGAATGAATGATTGCCTGTACTTAATGCAAATTTTACTTAATGTACATGTGTCTCTTACATAATTAGCAGCGCTGTCTGCCCCTTCGTCTCGGAGTACGGCCAGGACGAAGCAGAGATACTCCTGGAAACCGGTCAGGGGCTTGTTGTAGAAGCCGTTGTACCTCTTCTCATCACCCACGGTGAAGGTGGCTGGCAGTGAGGCCAACTTGGCAGCGATGTAAGGCTTGGAGGAATCCAGGTGACGTCTGCGCCTCAGGACCGGGCCTTCACCTGACTTAAGCAGCTGCGGATAACCAAACAGAGAGCAAAGGTTAAGGTCAAGTTTGAGAGTCAAAAGTGAGTCAGACCATGAACTCTGATCTCTTTTCAGAGGAGGAGCAAGAAAAAAATAGACTAAATTTAATGTATCATACTGTAACATGGAGGTAAAAAGTTCATCCTCACACCAATCAACTGGATTTATTTAGGTGCTGTGTGTGAAGAGAATCTAATTTATGTGGAATAAAGCAGAAAACTGAATGCCCTCAGCCTAAAAAATAAACCCTTTGCGTTCACACTATATGACCAGGTCTGGTTGTTTCCATGCCTCCAAATAAGAGATAATGATTCCACACAGCTAAAATACCCTTTGCTCAGTGATATAACTTTGCAAACAATGCAGCCAAGCTACGAAGTGAGCAATTAGCGCTTGCTCCAGCACACAATCTCAGCATGACTGCCAGCCTGGTTAATAAATGAGCAGGAGCACACGGCACTGCGGCATTGTGTTTCCAGCAGCATTTTGTTTTCTGTCAGTGATGTCTCATGTGCTGCTCCAGATGTAGCTTTATTAAATCATTATGTCGGAGGGAGGAGACAATGGCCTGCTCAGTGTTTAATGACTCAGGGAGTCCCATCTCTCTCCCTCTCTTGGTCTCTTCTGTTATTTCTTCAGGGAGCTTGAACAATAGCGATCCAAACCAACGAGCCTCGCAGTTTACTTAAAAATGATGCTATTAATATTTAGGCATGTCATTTAGCTTAAATTCTCTTGTGGACAAGGAAGGCCTTTATTCAATAGAATAATAAAGCAGTCATAAATCTTCATCCTCATTTGAATACCTTATGTAAAACTTTGTGTTGAGTAGCCAAACCCTGAATATAAAGACTTAAAAGAAAAAATCTGGAGGTAGAGCAGTAATTTGTAGCTACTCTATAGAAAAGTTCTATATAAATAAAGTTTACTTGCTTAACATTTACATCAATAGTTACATAAGATTATTCTCTGTGTACTCAAACTGTCAGATTTTAGCAGATGGGTCCTGTCTGCAGATCTGGCGTCCAATCAAGACATCCCCACCTGGCCGTGTGAGTCATTGTTTAAAATCTCTCCGCCCTGTTGCCCCCTCCTCTCTGCGCACAGGAGGGTAGAGCTAATTAGCTACAACCAGTCACTTCCTACTCAGTTGGAACGGAAGATGCTATCGGTGACCCCTGACCTCGAATATTAGCCAATCAGCCACCGGCTGGCACTCACCTCATCCAGGTCCATCTCGTCTGGATTCTTCCACCTGCGCGTTGACTGCGACACCGGCACCACCACGATGTAGTACCACCTGCCAAGAAAAATAAAGCCTGTGTTAAGACAGACTGACTGAAGCACATACATGCTGAGATCAAAGAGGGCCAAGCGCATTACTAACACAGTCAAAACATTTAGAAAGACATACTTGTACTGTGAGGCTTGCTGGGCTGAATTCAAAACTTGAGTGGTACACAAGCGGGACCAACCAAGGTCGAACACCAGCAGATTGGCACTGCATTCTCCAATTAATGGCTAATCACTAAGAACATCTGCCATGTAGACTGGAACAAACACTATCCCAGAGAGAGGAGCCTTCAGCTAATAGAGATCCCCATAGGAATCCTTAGGTTAATAGGACCGGCTATGTGACTACTCGTGTGTGTTCTTTTACTGCTATCATTATAAAGACCAAAAATAGAAGAAAAAGAAAGACATCAGAAAGACATTTAGGAGTTTAGGGTCACACTAAGGAGTAAGGTAATAGATGGGGGGACGTGCTTGTGAGTACACAATGTACAAACATCTGTGTCTGTTTATTTATGTGCTGGCTCTCTCTTGCTGTCTCTCCTGTTCTCCCATAGTCTGTCTCCTCTCAGCTCAAAGTTTTTCCCCCAGTGTGGCATTCAACGGCTTGTAAAATCAGCTGCTGCTGACAGTGAAGGCAGCTGCTTCTCTCCCTTCTCTCCAGGCCTTGGTCTGTTGTGATTCAACAGTCAGTCAAGTCTGGGAGCAGGAGAAGACATGTATAACAAGACTCCTCACCCCCTCAGACACACACACACTTCCCTCTCTCCCATCCCCAATCACGTGCACTCTTTACCTGTCAGTCTGTGCAGGAGCTTGGCCGGTCCTGACAGCCCTCTAATCTTTTCACCAATCAACCATGTGCACTCCCCCTACTCAGATGTTTCTATATGTGTGTGTGTGTGTGTATCTGAAGGAAAGGCATTACTTGTCAGGGTCAGGCACAATTCTGCTCTTAACAATTTGAGTCAAAAGATAATACAGCTCGACCTGATGTTAAAAGTCTTGATTATCATCAGCTGCAGGTGTAAAGTTGGCTGAGGCTAAAAGTCGCAGTTTTAAGCTTCAAAATAGGTTTAGTATTGATCAGATACAAGTGCGCCACTCGGGCTGCTGCTGCTGTTATAAAGGTATTTCAGCTCCTGAAGGACAATGTTTTTTGACACCAAGTGGTCGTTTAGGGGTCCAAGACCACAAACAAGCTCCAAAATGTCAAGTACAAATTCCTTTGTTCATTCCTTGTCTTTATTTAACAGTTTTGATTTAATTTGATGTTTTTTGTAATGTTCATACATTTGAACTTTCGCCAAACCGAAACTGAAAATGTCCTTTTTATTAACTGTCAATGAATTAAATGATTCTGTGATTTCACTGCTGGACGCTTGTTTATCACATTTAGACAAATTTATGTAAAAACAAAGTTGCCAAGCTTAAATGTCACCATTTTCTTAGTGTCACAGTAAGAGTGTAGAGAAATGACACTTTCAATAGTAGCTGGCATTAATATATACATCAGGTCCCTGTTTTACATTTTACACAGGAAGCCTGAAGGGGCGACACTTAACTGATTTTTGATGGAAAATTTGACTACTGTAGCAGTAGGACTCAAATACAAATGAAGCTACTTAATCTCTGATGCTAAATCAAGAAAACAATCATCTATTATTGGACCCAAAGTCAGAGCTGGCACATGCATTCAGTCCTCCGTGTCTCACCACTGACCTGACACGTGTGGTGGTCTGGACATTAGGCAAGGTGATTGTCATCTTGCCACCCTGAGCCTGATGTGTGCTGGGCTTGGTCTTGATCAGGTCAGGGGCAGTGCGGATGGACACCTGCTGCTGCAGACCCCCAGCGATGTTGCCCCTGCTTGTCAGCACAAAAGAGTAGTCTGTGTCTGGCTGCAGCTGCGTGATCAGCCTCCTCTTCAGGTTCCCCTGCACTTCCACGCTTTGCTGGTTGTACAAGATCTGTGAGCACACGAGGCAAAAGAAGGGAGTGGTGGTTTTAAATCCACATACTGTACATACACAAAATGTATATCCACCAGACAAATGCAAAGGTCTCTCATCTCACTCCCTCCAACACACACTGATGCACACATGGACGAAAGCAGCGTGGTCCTAAGAGAGGCGCCCATCTCATCTGACACCTCATCACTTGTGCTTCAGTGTCAAACATGCCCATTGGTGCATATCCAATAGTTTTTTTACACCTCAAATTGTCTTAGCTCCATTACCATGAGGTGGGAATTGATATAATATCATTTTGACAGACTATTACACCTCATAAATGAGCACAAATCTGGCTTTTCCTATTTTTCTGTGCAAATAGGAAAAGTCACTGCATCACACCCTGGTGAAAGTGTTAACAGCTAATAGTGCTGCACTGCAATACAATTATGCTACAAATATATGTACAGTTCATGTTATGCATTGTGTTGAAATAGCAATGACAGTAATAGCTTTCCCATTTAAAAAATCCTTTTAACATTCATGTATTGTACAGTATATAATTTAATGGTTGAAAACTAGCAATATAAAATTACAGTTTATAAAACCATTGAAAAGTGATGTCTATGCAAATTACATTCACAGTGAAGTGTTTTGTGTCTGTCCTTGAGGGGACGGACAGGGATATTTTTTTCCAGGATGGCTGAAATCCTGGCACTCACCTTGAAAGGCACTTGGGATTTGTAGTTTGGCGGCAAATCCCAGGTGAGGAGGACAGATGTTTTCATGACAGCTTTGACACCAAAGTTTAGGGTGGGGAAATCTAGGGCAGGAAAATCCTTCGATTAATATCTCAAGTACGACATCTTGTACAACACAGAATGTGCGTAATTCGATTTCACACCACTGTACAGCATGTAACCCCCTCAGTAAACAATGTGAACATATTCTGCGGTGATACCTTAAGATCTAACTTGACAAGCCACAGGGGGGGTTTGAAGAACATCAACAATCTCATTCACGCTTGGTTACAGAACACATAAAAATAGCCTTCATCTCCATAAGCCTGTTCCATTCATTACACAACGTTTGCAACAAAACATACGCAACAGGCGGAGATCTCTGTGATAACCAAGAAATGTATATGGCAGAGGGACTGACGACATGTGTCTTAAAATAGGCATCGCTCACAACTGGTTATAAATAAGAAATCTTACATTTAGCAGATTATAAAATGCATGAGAAGATACATGCTGGGTAGGCTTTAGATTTGTGTCTAATGGGAGGGGGGATGAGGCAGCATGGTAATGTGACTGTAGCGTGTAATGAGATTAGTACTCTATAAATCAATAAACACAGTTCTGTACTGTACTGAGTGGTAGATGAGAAAGACGTGACACTGATAAAGCCAGGAGAAAAGCCAGTTACAGAATGATCAAAGTATAAGCAGGTGATGGCGTTCATGTGCTCACGCATGTTGTGGGCAAGGTTGCGTGTATCGATGTCTGGAAGTGGGTGTGTAATGATTATGTGTGCACGTCTTACACGCTAATTTTATGTTTTCAAATCAAACACCTCTGATATGTTTATGTATAAATGTCATGGGTGCAACCAGTTATCCTACCATTCGACATGGTCCTGCTCTGAATGCTGGGGCTGAGGGGTCCCCCGCCCTTACTGGTGAACGCCTGCACCCGGATGTCGTAGGTGGTGTCAGGATTAAGGCCCTGGATGGTCATGTGTGTGTCGGCCGTGCGGTTGGTGCTGTTCTGCTGACTGTTGATGTCCCTGTAAACAACCACGTAATATACAATCTTGCCGTTCCTTTCTGCTAGCAGTGGGGGCTCCCAGGTCAGCTGGGTGCTGGACTGGGTTAGTCCCGTGACCTGCAGATTGAACGGGAATCCTGAGGGCACGTCTTCGGGGGTGCTGATCTCCTTTACGTAGGCCTCGCCGTTGCCGGCGCGGTTGCGAGCGCTGAGTCGAAAGACATAGGTGGCGCCTTTGTGCAGCCCAGTGACAGTGTAATGGTCGTCTGTCCTTCTCAGCTCACGTGAGGTGTAGGTTTCCTCGTCTGTGCGCTTGTACTGCAGCTGGTAGCCCATCAGCTCGCCCACCATTTCCTTGGGCGGCTGCCACTGAATGAGTGCTGTGTTGCCCATGGTGGTGCTGATCATCATAGTGGGCTTGCCTGGCACTGAAAAAACGATTCAAGTAGAAATAAAACAATAAGTCCTCTTCATGTATAACCAATATTCACCAGCAGGGAGCTTAAATGCAGCACGTGAAGGTAGCATGTGAAGCTCACAGCACTTCAGCAGCAGTTAGTTATGCTAACTAGTCTGGGCATTGGAGGTAAGATACATGTAGCATCCCACTAATACTAACATGAGATTCTAGTCACGTGGTACAATCTTCTGTTCTTAGCACCTTCTTGAATGAGCGAGACAGAGGCTATCAGTTTTAAGCCTTAAAGATAATACCACAGCATTCACTGTAAACAGATAGCACCTATGTTTTACATGATAACCCTGATAAAACCTGACTCTGACCTGCTCCGGTCGTGGTGATGACTTTAGCTTTGCTGCGAGCTCCGTCCCCCTTGGTGGTGTATGCCGCCACAGTGACAGAGTAGGTGGTTTCAGACTGCAGTCCACCAATGACGGCCTCCTGCAAAAATGGAAAAATGACGAGGTCATGCGTTAAAAGGGAACCAGTGAGCCTGAGTGAGACCGCCTCAGTGGCAAAAAAACATAACCCCAGAAACACAAAACCCCTCTCACACAAGCTCCTATCCCCTCCCAAAACACACAGCACCAAAAGAAACCATAATAAAATAAAACACCCTTGTCTATTCACTTGTAGATTAACACTTTACCTACAACTGAAAACAAAATATTTTAAGCATTTAACAGAGAGAGATTTTGAAGGCACACAAACAGGACCAGGAGCTTTTCTTAGGTCAAGAAAAACTCCTGTGTCCAACTGTAAGGCACACTCTGAACCCATTAACCAACAAACCAAACAAATGAACCAGAACATCACCAGTGTGTCAGTGTTCATGTCTGCTGCATGGATAAGCATGAGGCTACACCCAGAGGAACTTAGGATCCTGGGACACATTGTGAAAACTCTTAATAAATCTTGTTTCAATAATGAAGTTAGATACTTGGTATTTATTGCCCTCTACATTCCCATGTGAGCTGGGTTCAATGTTGGAGCGGTCTCTACACAAAAACACAGACACACTAAGGTGGTTCAACACATCAGTAACTCAACAGTCAGGAACAAACAAGACAGCAGAGAAACAGCAAACAACTGAGGTAACACACTGTTATTGGTAACCTGCTGCAGTGCTGGCACTCACTTTGCCAGACTGCATCAGTCTGAGTAAAAACACACCCACACGCAGGAATTAAAGACTCTCTGAGCTTGAACAAAACCCATATGTGAACACACACACACACAATCACACACATATACATGAATGCACATACTTACCGATGTATATACAAAATACTGTACGCATACACAGGTACACCATAAATGTATGCATACCCACACAATGACACATGCAGACATGAGCACACTCTCGATACTGAGAACAAATTAATGCCTGCGGCTTGAGCACACATGCTGGAGTTGTCTGTTTCTGACTGGGGCCACCGAGAGGACGAATACGCTGATGCCTACGAGCCTTCCTGCCGGAACTCCTTGCAAACTTCTCATTCTCTTTGAATATTATACGGCTTTGCCCTAATGCTGTTTCTCTAGCTAATGACATTTTAATTTCCTAACCATAGAAGAACATTTAACAGTCTATATAAGCCAGCTCTGTTTGACAATGCTTTTTACTGCCCCTCTTTTTAAGGGACATTTGGCGCTCCCATACTAGCCTTTAAGAGAGACGGAGGAGAAAATGCTAAATTACTGTATCATAAAACCATTTTAACTTTATGGAAGAAGTCTCATTACTTTAATCATACAAAATAGCTTTAACAGTCTCAGCAGTGGCAGCCGTAGAGATCTTTTTTTCCCTCCCCTATTCTGGCAAGGTCAAATCGGGTCTAGTAACACTTTTGAAACGCAGCAGAAAATAGAAAAAGTGAGGCTTCAAAGTTTCCTTCAGAGCAAATGCTTAGAGCAGCACCAAAGGGCATTACAGAGATTATCAAGTCGACTAGTTACAGAAATGGATTCTTCTCTACAAGCCTCACTACAACACTATCCCCTCTATGGTAGGAAATGTGGGAGGAGAAACAGGCAACATTGTAAAACAAATACGTACATTTATTTCCGATTTGCATTAAAAATGTCATAATAGAAAAAAACTTAAATAGCTTCAAAACTCAAGACATGCTAATGTTTTTCCTGTTTATACCGATCTGTAGCTACATTCCACTACATTAGTTAGGTGGCACAGTCTGCTCTCGCCTAAACATGGCTGCTAAAGAAATAATAAAGATGTGTGAACAGATGTCTTCCTCTGACAGTGTCTAGCTCTGTGTCTGTCAGGTGTTAATCAACACATTAAGAGGAGAGGGAGAGGAGGCAAGCCTGACTCATGCCATGTGGGTGTAGCTGAAGGAATCTGGCTATGTGTGATGTGCAAACAAGATTTCTGTTATCAAATAAATAAAAATGATCGGCGCACATCCCTCTGCCTAATTTATAAAGGAAGAACAAACATCCAGTGTTGATGCACTGTGTAAACAGATGAACAAAAACACTCAGCATCCGTCAACCTTTGCGGGCGGTCACTGGATTGATTAACCACTTTTCTATTTTTTCCGACAGCGAGCAAACAAGTGCCAAAAATTGCTCAAATGAGTTCTTTGATGCGGTTTCTTAAAAGCTATAAACCTTTTTTTTAACATCCTCTTTGCTTTTGTTTGAATGCTGAAAACAATATCCGTTATTGTGGCAGGTTTCTATTGAATTTCTGACTATAGGAACAGTAAGTGGCTTTGCATTTATGCCAGTGCAATATGATGTTTGGGAGGTAATAAGCCATAACAAAGGACTGTGTGACAGCCACGGAACAGTGAGCTGCCATGCAGGCAAATGACAAGAACATGAAAGGCTAGTGGCAATCTTGGAGATGTGTGGAGCTGATAAAACACACGGCTCCTCCCCTCAGATAGACGTGTCATCTGGAACAGTAGGTGAGACAGCAGGTTAGGTGAGCCTGATTAATGTCAGCATCACAGTGGGACGGGGACATGCAGCCTTTGACTGCACTGTGCGCTCAGTGACGGAGGAAGGCACTGCATGCCCGCTGCAGTGAGCGCCTCAGATCTGAGTAAATGCCCAGCTGTTACTATGAGTTTGTCTTAGGGTAAAATGTTGAAATATTAGACTTGTACGCAATCATCAGTGGAAAAAATCCTCCTGCTTTGTGGTTGTAGTAGCTCTTAGAGAACACACACACACACACACACACACACACACATAAATGCAAAAACCAGGAATCATTAGGACACACATCTCTTGCTGTGGTTATGATGAGGTTATGATCTTTCATGAGGATTCACACCGAGTGGATTACAGGCATAGCACACACACACGCACACACAAACAACTCATAATCCACAAGCACACACAGCACCCCCGAATTGCAGAGGGGAGAAGAGCCTGCCCTGCAAGACAACCCAGCAGCACACATGAGGGTTACTCACATGCTCGGTGGACTCCTCAATATTCCACTGATGGGAGAGAAGACACAGGACACAGGGCGGGGAGAGAAATGAGTCAGAGACAACACAACAGGCATGGAAAAAAAGCGCTTGTCTTTTTTTCGCTCAAAGACAGATGAATGTAGGTGTCAACAGAGTCATGCCGTAGACAAAAAAAAATACAAAGAGGGAAGAGTGTGATGGAAGAGATGGAAGGGAAAAAAAAATAAATGAAGACAAGTTGAGTGGTATAAAAGAAATTGTGCAGCCAAGTTGTGCAATGGTTGTAAAATTCATTATTGTTTATGATGCACTGCCTTGTTTCTCATTTGCCTATGAATCCAATAAAAACCTCTCTCTTCCTTAATCACAGAACACCTCTATTCAGTATGATAACTATCTCTCTGTGGATATAAAGCATAAACTATGCAGAGTCTCTGAAGCATTTCCTCAGAAATGGAGGGAGGGCCTTTTATTCATTATATTTCAATATGTTTTCAAAATGTTCTCCTTGCTCGCTGTGCTTGGCCAAGTGATTCCCGGGGGAAGTGAAAGCCCATTTCGTGCCGCGGGGCTCCGTCGGTGCCGAGCGTGAAATCCTATTACCAGTGCTGCTATGCTAGCCCTGTGACATCAAACCCCATCGATGCAGAACGCAACGGCTGGTGTTTACCAGCAACTCGCTGCACAGTTCAGTCGCTGCAGAGGAGTTCACTGATGGGTGACCTGGCTGACAAGGGGCAGGAGAGATGACACTGGTGACAGTGATGTGGGACAAAATGGGGAACACGAAAAAGAAAGGTGGGTGAGACTGGCGGCGGTGAGAAATTCCATTTAAGCATTAATGGGAACACTGGGAGAGATGGTGACCAGGAGACTGGCAAGCAATGGGACATGAGGGGATTAGAGAAGGAGGCGAGGAACCGTAAAGGTTCAGCTCACCGAAATTACAAAAAAAAAATTCTCCCTTACTTCTACTACTATTATCCATGGGGACAGGCTTTTTTTTTTTTTTTTCCACAAATCCATGTTTGAGATTTCCACTGTCTGTCCCAATAGCAATACACTGGAGGTGAATTGAATGCCATTATTTTTTGACATTTAACATTGAAAAATTCAGCAGCAATGAATCCTGTCAGTCTGTGTGTAATATTAGCTGAACAGCAGAAAGCGCAGAGCAGACAACATTAAGGGTCATCAGTCCAATATCAAAACACTGTCAGATGAGACTAACCATCTGTTTTTCATTATTACCATAAGTGCACAATTATGCAGTTGTTATCATTAAACAGAATGCCACTTTTGAATTGTATTGTTATGTTTGAAAATTAGTCAGTAACGTTGTCAATACCATTTTTTCTCCCCATGGAATATTAACTATGTTTACTCTTAAGTTGACATTTGTGCAGCTGACAGGTTTTAAAGGGATCCTGGGAGGTCCGAAGCATTTTCATTTTTTTCTTGTTGAAACAATGTCTATGCTTATGTTTTGTTAATGCTATGTAAACCACACCTTCATAATTTTTTAGTGTCACTATTAGTAAGCAAAATTGAAAACAGATACTTTCATCAAATTGTTTTGCTCTTGAGGCTGATATGTATCTCAAAACACAAGAGTAAGTCTTTCTGTGATTTAGGTGAACTAGTCCTTCAAGAATATAGAGCTTATAGTAAACAAATGCCTTAAAGACAGATCCATCAGTGGTGCCTGCCTTCCTGCTTGCCCAACTTTCTCTTCTTGCAACACCAGACTCTCACAAACAAAGAGAGCGAGTCTCACACTCTGCTGATTCACTGAGCACTGGAGAGACGGTGTTCATCATCCTCCATTGACTGTTGGAATATGAAAGGACAAAAGCCCCAACTTCTCTGCCCTCCTCCCTGTGGAGGAGTCTTTATCACCAAGCAGCTGACTGAAGCATGGGCCTGGCCTCTGTACAGTGTCGTCCCAGTTGCGACTGGTTGACACACATGGCGCATTAAAAACTGCTGCCTCATGCTCCCCTGACATAGCGGGGCACTAAATAGTACCATTTAAGAACAGCTGCTACTTAACTCCATGAATAACAGTTTGTGACGTGCCTAATTGCTTAATTTGTTTACCGTCGACTCCACTCAGTATGTCAACAGAGCAGCGAACACATTAAGGTTCGCAAGAGTTCCTATCTCATCTTGGGCTTAATCCCTTTCTATCGCAACTGCTTTTGCTTTCTGCTTAAATCCATGGGAGAATTATAAATTATCCCCCATTTATATTTCGAATGCCAACGCAAGCTGAAAACACATCATTGCTGATAAGCGTCGTTTGTGGAAACGGAGCGGTATAATTTGCAGGCGGGTGAATGCAAATGTGATGACATGGGCTGAGATGTGTGGCTATAAAAATGGGAACGAGGGGGGGGAACGAGTGATGTGGAAGAGAAGGAGCTGTCATGATTGATGGAGTGAAACGGGCTGAGGTGCTTCTTTTCTCTTTTTTTCCGATTCACATTCAACTCCAATCTGAGGCAGTGAAGGCCGTAGAGGCAGTGAAGCATTGCCTCGCTCGCTCCCACACACAAACGCGCGCACACACACACCACAAAAACGCATGAGTGGTCAAACAAAATGAACCTGGAAAAGTAGTGCTGAATAAAGGCAAACTTGTGCAGGAAGGCAAACTTGTGCAGAAAATGCATAGAGGCGCAGAGAGCGGCTAATGGCTTCAAACTCCATCATGCCATTTTCTGCCAACTTTTATAGATGGGTACATGAAAAACGTGAGCGTAGAGGTTGCTCTGAGTGCACGGTGATGAAGCAGGCTATGTGGGGTGGAGTTTCCCACTCAGGTTCAGGCCACTTTCCCAATAGAAATATGGTTGGAAAGGGGTCGATAACATCAGAGTTAACATGGCCTCTGGTTTAAATTTAGCAGGGAAATGAGGGCGCTGTGTGGGCTCCTGCTTGAAAAGAAAAAGAGGCGCTTAACCCGCCCACGCACAGGCAAGCTTTCCTAGCTCTCCTCCCAGCGTTTCAGCTAACCCTGAGAGAGGGTGAAGAGGCGAGAAGGAGCCAGAAACACAGAGACAAAGACGAGGGGAGAGGTGAGAGCGATTTTGACAGAATCTGCAATCCAATCAGGCGGCTTAGATTTGTGATTGAAGACTAAGGTGAGGTTGTGCTATGATGCCAGAGCCCTAAAAAATCTGGATTTTTCTTTTCCTCCTGGCAGGCTTACTGTGCGTCTAATGCAGGTGAAAGGGTGGGTATGGAACTGATTTCACAACACATTAGGCAAATTCTTGAGAGAAACACTACAGGATGTGCCAAGATAGAAGAAAATTGTTTTTTTCCTTTTATTTATCATCAATTACAGGTGAGCCTTTGAGGGATTTGCATGAGTCTAGGATGAGTCATGGACTCTTCTCAGCCAGCTGGAACGTCTTCCACAAGGTTGATCTAAGCAGTGAGCATGTTTGTTCATGTTATCTGCGTTGTTTTTTCCACTTGTTGTTGGGGTATGTGAACGGAAATATGTGTGAGCAAAGGAGGGATTGTTCTAAAACCAGTTGGGCAAACGTGGACACGGGAGCGTCGGCTGACTGTGTGGTCTTTAATGGCGCCTGGGCAGGTCCTTGCAGGTTGGCTACTCAGCGCTGTCTCATAGAAAACAATCTGTTGAGATGACTCAATGAAGGGTAACCAACTTGCACGCAAGCCTCTGGTAATTACTGAACCGGCTTCTCAAAAGGAGGACACAAGAGAAAGGGAAGGGAGCTGGAGGGAGGGAGAAAAGGAAAAACATAAGAGGGAGGAGAAATTCAGGTTTCTGCCAGGGAGGGGATGGTGAGTTTGAGAGGTGTCCTGGACACCAAACTGGAACATGAGAGCTATGCTGAGCGCCAAATTGCAGTGTGTCTTTGTGTTTATTGTGTGAACCTGGCACAAATGAGACATGGCAGGGAGTATTGTTTGCACAACAAGTAGGGTCATGTTCAGTTCAGTTTTCATCACGCAAAACAAAGTCACGCTAAACATGTCGACATAAGGAAAACACTTCCAGGAAGACAAGCAGCCACCTTGTTTTTCTCTTCTTTCAGACCAACTGATGCTGTCCTGGCTGTCAAGCACTCTACTCCACAGTCAGATAACAAGGAAGTGTCAGCAGCAGCTGCCAGAAACGACTGCTGTAAAACAAAGGTGTTGGACTGAGCTTGGGAGTGGAGTGGAGAGTATTTGGCCTGGTGATATCAGCCAGAGCCTCTTATACACTTATTTTCATCCATATCAGGTCAAAAGGAACTTAATGTTAATGTTATGCTTAGAAATTCCTATAGAGTCCCATGTGAGATGGACCACTTGGGTGGCTCATTACATATTTATCAATGAAGGCCCTGTTACACAGCAGGAATCCGCAAGCATCTACTTAGCGTCATTTGGGATGTAGCACATCTGACACGTCATTTCAAGGTGACTTCGACAGTGCCTCCTCTTCTCAAATGATAAGACTTAAGACAGCGGGGTGTTTGCCAAAGCAAATGAGGGTTAATAGCTCCACTCAAGGGCACAGCAGTGTGTACTGCCTGCGAACCGTAGCGGCAACCTGTTGGTCTCCCTAAATGCTGCAAAGCATTTATCAGCAAACGCTGCTCAGAGACACATGCAAGGATGTTCAGATTTCTTGTGGTGTTCCTGCGGCCAGGGAGCGCTTACTTGTTCAAATGAGATGTTTCTGTGTGAGGCCATCGAGGGTGCGAGGGAAGGCGTGTTTGCGCAAACGTTTCTCCCGGCAAACAATCAGAAAGAGGCTTTTAAGCTGGTCTCTCCTTTCCCAAAGAGGGGGGAAAAAGTGAGAGTGGGGTTTTTCCTTTTAAGATATTCATGAATCTCTGAATCCCTCTTAAGGATTACAATCTCTCATCCATCTCACAGTGTCACACAGCTTTGGGCGATTCGGAGCAGCCTGCATTAATGTGTAAAGGGCGGCGTCAGGGAAAAAACTCTAATTTATAAACATAGTAACAAGGCAGTGCATATGTAATACTGCTAACTGCAAAGAGAGGTGCACTGATTCCACTAAGCTCCGTCCTGATGTAACACGTATACTGTAAAATATTTAAAAGCTATTACTGTAGAATTAGAATGGATCTTGTTACTACAGCTAATCCAAAGCTGTGGGAGCTGGGTACCAATTTAGAGTCAAATGTCACATGTAGAGAACAATGGGAAAAAAAAAGAGGGGGGGGGGGCGGTACTGCAGTCGACAGAGACAAAATTCCAAGTGTGTCACCTGGTATGGGAAAAATGAAGTGTGGACTCAGACAATGGAAGGGAATAGGGGAGTGGTGTAGAATGAAAGTAATGGGAAATGAACAGAAGACAACTACTGTATAGACAGTGGAAGAGAGACAGAGAGACAAGACTGGACAAGAGTAAGATATCACCCAGTACCTGCGCCTCTGGCAAAGCAACATCCATGATGTTAGGCTGCCCTCGCGGTTCGCCGTTTTCAAGCCGAGAGAAGATGACTTGGTAGCCTCGGATTTGGCCGTGCTGCTTCCCCTGCAGGGGCGGCTTCCAGGTGACCCGGATTGCTGTGGAGTTTATGGCCTCAACCTCCAGCTTCCTGGGGGGTGCTCCTGGCACTGGAAACCAGAAAAAAAGGGGGAGAGAGGGAGAGAAAGCAGAATGAGTCAGAGACAGACCGAAGGAGAGAGACGGACAGTGAGAGAGAGAGAGGGAGGAAAAAGTCAAAATATGCTGAGTTGGTGATTTTCTTCACTTCACTGTGTTTTGTGATGAGGAGCCAAAAACTATCAAAATAATGACTCCTGGGATTTTTTTTTTTAAGACTTGGGTGCTGTGTAGAAGGAAGTGATACCAGATTTGGTCATGAATCAAAATCATCCCTCCTAAGTTAAGACCCTTCATGTCTACTGTGTCCCCAAAAATACTCGACGCAGGACGGCACGTGTTCTAGCGACGTCTGTAATGCCCTTAATTCCGGTATGAAATTAGCTGTGTTGCAGCAAACTTCAAACACATTAATTATAGACGTCTCTCTTAGGGGCAGCCGCTCTCTATCAGACTGCAAACAAAACGAGGAATGAGTGAGAAAAAGAGGCAAGAGCGATGGAACAGAGAGGGGGAGTTCTGCTCCACTTCTATTCCTCAGAACAGAAGAAAGAAAACAAGAAACATTTAAACAGTGAAATCAGAGGAAAGTGTTGCAGAACTGGGGCCCTGGACGTGATGAGCCTTAACCTGCCGTAGATGTAAAGTGTTGAAGGCAAAGAGAGAAAGCTGGAAGAAAGAAAAAAGAGACCCCTCTCTACCACTACTGCTTCATTAACCTAAAATTGATCAACAGGATGCAGAGAAATGTACATTAAAGCTGAAGAGACTAAAGGACAATAGTGAGAGGCAGCCCCAAGCAACACAGGTGTGAAGAGTCTGAGAGCACTCTGCTCAAGGGGAGGTGTTAACCTACCATCCTCTTTGGTTCTCATCCTCACTGGGGCACTCTCAGGGCCGGGGCCCACGTCAGTGTGCGCCCTCACCCACACCTGATACTCAGTCCACTTCTCCAGGCCCTCCAGCACATAGCTAGTGGCGTCTGCACCGATGCCCGTCACCTCATGCCGCTCCGTGTCCTCTCCAGCCAGGGCCTGGTAGCTGACTGTGTAGCGCACAATGGCGCCGTGGCGACTCGCGGCAGGCGGCGCCACCCAACTCACCTTGAGGCTGGTGGAGCTCAGGCTGACCAGATGTACCTCCTGAGGGGGGGCGGATGGGGCTGTAGGGGGAGGGGAGCACAACCACACGGAGGGGGGCACGGATCAAGCAAACAAAAAAATAAACAAAAACACAAGCAAATAAGGCAAAACTGGAAGCTTTTTGTACATTAGACTATATGAAAAATACAATGTAATATTCAAAATGTACCTACAGTATGCAGAGAAAGTTAAGCTACATACAAACATTGTATGTATACTTTTGCAAGCATTACAAATTCAGCTTGGAAAATCAAAGCTGAGGAAAGTGGCATTAATCTTTTCAGTGAAAATATAAGGTTCATGTATCATCTTTTATGTTTCTGTATTGTCCCTATACATTAACAAAGCCAGGCTTAATGTAATACAAGTATGGTGGACAAAACATGCCCTAACTGGATTTGTTTTCAGATATTGATTCTATCTGAGGTACATGACATTAAGGTCTAGCTAACATCTTCCATGTGTTAGACATGTCCTCTAGCTTGTAGTGAAAGCCTATTTTTAATCACTTTCTCAGCTGGTGAATAACAGATCATTCACACTCATATTGTAGGTGACACATTCAATCGTACTACATTGTAAATTTAAATATAACTTGTCACATTTTTTTTAAATATTGAATACAAAAAGCTTCCATACTAAACAGGATGCTGCCTCCGGACTGAGAGATTGGCTGCAAAAACACATTACGAGACAACTGTTGAAGCTGTGTTTGGCACTACATTTATGCAAGGGGCCATGAAACTACAGGGTGGGCTGAACGAAATATGAAATGTGCCAAATCTTCACAAGGCGATGTTTTCATAAAGACATAATTTGTCCCTAACTGCTCTCTCTGCTGCGTCTCGCAGTATGCAGGGGGAGCAATAAAGTGTCTATAGACGTGCGAGAGTGTGAACAAGTGCTTGACATTGTTGACTGGTGTTCGCACATTGATGCAGAAGCTCTGGGCTTTATGACAGTCTTTGTCAGACCCTGGCCAGCGCTGCAGCTGAGATACTCTTGGCTGTCCGGAGTCGTATATAGATCTAATGTCATAATCAATAATAGTTATGATCAATGCAGCTATTGTCAACATCTGGTTTGTAGCCACTACAGTGGAAAACAATATTGTTCTAATTATTAGATATGACAAATTCCTAAATGTTCCAGATTTATAAATCAACATGCTGCTCTCTCATTAACCTTTTGGATTTGAATGACAAGAATCAAATTTGTAATGTTATGGCAATATGGTTATTGGTATGAAAACTACTGGCCCAACATGACATCGACATGACTTTTTCAATTTAATGTCTAGGCATAATATAATATAACATGTAATATCATATAACGTGTCTTATAGGCTTGGCTACACCTGCAGTCTGGAATAATATCATTACTGCAATAAAGTATATTAAACTGCTGAATAAAATATATGTAAACTCTCAAGTCCGGAGAAAAACAAAACCAATAAACAACTCTAAACTAAGGAACATAAACAATACTAAAAACACAATAGCATTCAGACATTGCATGCATAGAACTCAATAACAAACTTCTTCAACTCCACAAAAAAGGCCTCTTCAATAGAGAATAAAATGAACTAAAAGAAAAAAAATTCGAAGTGTGCAAGGTGTTCTTACAAAGCATGCCCATGAAATTTCCTTTTTAATAAGCAGAGCAATGAACAGTCAGTTCAAATATGGATCCAATAAACTACTGCCAGGACTCCACCTTTTCAAAACATGAGAGCTTTACAGAAGAGAATTGAGTCTCATCAGGTGGTCCCTGGTCCACAAGAGAGTGGACAGAAAAACGGCAAAGATCTGACAATAGCACATGTATTACACAAAGTGACAGCGCGAATCAAAACAACGGTGGTGATTTGCAGAATAGATTGTGATATTGAGGTTCTGATGAAAAATCTGCCAGATCAAAGTCAAATTGGCTGAGGGTAGGACAACACCGCAGGAAATACATGCACCTCGGAGGCAAAGCTGAGAAAGACAAATAGCGGGCTTAAAATAGAGATAAAATTACAAATGAAGAAAATAAAGTACCTCTATCTACCTCTCCTTCTTGCTAATGTCAAAGCCCAATACATATTTTTAAGATAAAAATTTAAAGTATATTCACACATATAATTGCAGAGTTACAGATGAAAAAGCTGGTAATTTGTTTATTTCTCAACCAATCATTGATCTGTTTTACTGCTGTCTATGAATAAAACACTAACAACATCCTCATACAATTACTCACTGTTAGTTTCAGTGTTTCGTCGTGTATTTCTGTTAAAGACTTCTATCCTGTGTTTTGATTTTTTGTGTTGGTATCACCAACACAAAAAATCTTTTGTTTAAAATCTGATTTTGAATTGAACTAATGTTTCTTTTTAAATCAGCTTATAAAATAATTTCTCACTCTGGTTTAGGTAAAGCATCATTGTAAAAACTGGCGAGTCCTCGTGTTTCACCATGTCTACAGAGGAAAAAATGTGACTACAGCTCTATGTTCATTGCTCTGAATATTAAATAAAACTAAACATTAAATGCAGCACTAGAAAATGTCACACTTCCCCACTGCCTTTTGTGCACACCATCATCCCACCACATGAAATCCAAATTCTGTGTTCTTGTATCTCCTGCTCAAAGGAGGCACAAGACTCATCACTACTCGTGATCTCAATTGACAGTTATATAACTTTGTGGTTGTCAGAGGTGTTGGCTCCTAAAAAAAAAAAAGATATCAATATCTTCTGTCCAGTCGATTGTATTGTTTTCTATACTGTTGCAGCCACAGTCATGCTGTTACTGACTATGCAGATATGTTTTGGTATTTCTTTGATGAATCTGAAAATGTGCCTATTTAAAATGTAATCTAATTTTCTTATTTAAAAAAACTTAAACATGTCTTTTTTCTGTAGTTCCAACATCTCCACTGACTGACATGTCTCCTCTCTAGCGGATCAAATTAGAAAGGCACATTTATTCATGGGAACCTTTTGTTTCCAACAAAATGTAGTTCAGTACAGAACGTGTTCAAGGCACAAATGCACTGCACAGAAGCCTCCTGGGTGAAGTGGTACAAGCATGGTGCCACCACAGCAAAAAAAAAAATCAGCAGTCAGCTGGCAGAGTGACATTTTGAGTGCTGGCACTGTAAAAGCACATAATGACATGAGGCAAAATAACACAGCACTGCTCACAAATGTGGGAGAAAGACACATTAAACGTACCTTTGACACTGAACACAGAGCCTGCCCTCAGATAGATGGACAGGAGGGTTAGTGTTGGTGACAGAGGGGAGGTGGTGGCTGACCGGGATGACTGCACTGTCAGCATTTTGTGCTGTGCTGAAATTGACTTGACATTCAAGTTGCCGACACGGTCTGAGTTAAGCTCGATGAAACACAACTTTCTCCTGCCTAAATCTAAACCTGCTTCAGTGGTGCCGTGGGTGATTGTTACTCTACAATACCGCTGGTTAGTGGACAACGAGGAGATAAAGACAGATGAGAGAGGCAACGCATGGGAGAGAAAAGAACTTACTGGACTGAGCGGTGCGAGCCTCGATGGGCTGGGTGTAGACGCCTAAACCCATCTCAGAACGAGCTGCCAGTGAGAAACGGTACAAGGTGTCAGGCTTTAGACCGTCCACAGCATAGGAGCCCGCTGGGTTGAAGGTCACATGTATCTGGAGGGTTACACAGAAAGATGAACCTGGATTAAAATCCAAGACAGTCATACATTTTCTTTTCATGTCTCAAGTTGTAGGAATAGTATTTATCGTATTGTTTAGACATATAATGAATCTCCAGCTGAAATCCTAAAGCCTAAACTGCTGTCTCTCTGTCCTCCATGCATACAAAGTAGAGAATACAGCCAAATTGGAAAGTAACTTGTTCCAAACACAAATTGTCTAGTTTACAACTGGTGCAGTGGTCCAGCAGAGTTGAACGAGGGGCTACAACTCTGAGAGACAGAACAGAACAACTTCTCTGTCTCGTACTACAGTAAATCTTTCTCATCAGCTGGGGAGTTGACTGCATTACTACAATAACATTGCTTCAGCCGCGGATTCCCATTCAGAGAAATTGCATCATAAAGAGAGAGATTCATTCATCTGCAGTCTCACAGCAGAATATGAGAAGTGTAAATAAGGGATAGATAGATGGATAGATAGACAGATGAATAGATAGATAGACAGATGAATGCATAGATACATAGATAGATAGATAAAAAGACGATATGCAGGAGAGAAAACCAGGTCATAAAATAGTTACAACTTCATGTTGTTGTTCTAACCTTGTTTTCCGCGCCGTCCTCCCAGTACTGCAGCTCATACTTAGTGATGGGGTCCTGTACGGGCCACAGCCATGTTAGCATGATGCGGCTGTCCAGCTCTGCTTCAGCCTCAAAGCTAGACGGCTGGGCAGGGACTGGGTACAGAGGGGCGAGAGGACAGAGGTTAATGAAATAAAGGAACAAACAGAGCACATTTTTAAAGCTAAATGTTCTCCACAGTGTCAGCAGCAATAACCACCTTCTCACAACTGACTGCATGAGAAGGCATTTGCATGACAGAGACGAACTAATACACAAACATCCTTACAAGCTCTTTCACATACGCTGGAATTATATCGCACATTGGCCAAATAAAATACAGCACCTTCATATAACTATACACACATAACCGAAGCTGTTACCTTGTCTGACACTACTACTCTGACACTGCATGTAAGTTTCTGCAAAACTGACACAAATATACAAAAAAACTATGAAAACAGTTGGTGAGCAATTTTCTTTCAACTGACTGATCAATTAATTGACTAATCACTTCAGCTATAGAACACACACATTAATTAAAACAGAAAGCTGCACACAGTTGCTGGCTGCTCACCTCCCTGCTGAGTTTTGACCTGCAGGATGTCAGAAGGTGGCCCATCACCTACAGAGGTGAAGCCCAGCACCCTGAGGCTGTAGGTGATATCAGGAGTCAGGCCTGAGATGGTCGTCAGACTGCTGTCGTCCGTGTTGTGTTTCTGCCAGGCGCTGAGCGGAGCTGTCAGGTCCGAGCTGTAGTAGACCCGGTAGCCCCTGATTTGCCCGTTGGGTTCCTCGGGCGGTTCCCACTGGACCAGCATTGTGCTGGCACTCAGCATGCGCGCTTGGACGTGCAGAGGTGGCGAGGAGGGGGCCTGCTCACCGGTGCGCGTCTCCACGGGGTCGCTGGGTGGCCCGCGGCCAATGTTGTTGACAGCCATGACACGAAACTCATACTCTGAGTAGGGGCTAAGTCCACCGATGCTGTATCGTGTAGTTGCCACACCCTCCACTTCCTGGAAGCCATTATCTGAAGACTTGGCTTTGTACTGGATCATGTAGTAAGAAACTGGTTCTGGGTTTCCAGAGTCCCAGGTGAGAGTCACACTGGTGGCTGTGGTCTCAGTCACAATGAGGGAGGTGGGGGGCTTTGGCAAAGCTGAGGAGGGAGAAGCAGGGTATTAGCTTTGATATGGACTTTAAAGACTTGGGGGTAATTTGAGAAAAATTGGACAACTGACACATTTGATACAATGATTCTGAAAATGTACAATACAGCTACAATCAGCTCTTGGAGAGAAAAGACGTGACTGGTCATGTCTCCATTCTGCAACTCAAAGCACTGAGATGGATTGTTTCATAAGCTAATCCTTATAGTGCTGTCAGCGGCCAATATCCCGAAATGAATAGAAGAGCTCGACTGAAATCTCAATTTTGAGTTTTATAAGAGTCTGGTCATTACTGACAATACAAGAAAATTGCAAGAGTGGTTCCCGTTGTGAGAGGAGGACAAATACAAACAAAACAGAGGGTTTTCATTATGGCTTCTTTGAAGAAGGGGGTCTGTATTGCTGTGGTCCCTCTAAATGACTGTGACATTCCGTGTATCGATCAGCTGAGTGGAAAGTGGGATCAATACAGACGACTACTGATAAGAGAGGCTGTAATGGGTAGACAACACACTTGCATACACACAAGTGGGGCAGAGCCACATTCACACAAACACTTTGTTACAGAAAAGAAAGGATTCAACAAACAGGCAGAAAGAAACACACACAAACCCTGACATCGATGCTCATTGACAAAGAGACTGAAAACAGCTACAGCCTTTAATTTTTCCCTCCCAGTAGCAGCAAAAATCACAGAGCACAGCACAGGGGCAGTGATAATTACATACAAGAAGTTTCAGAGGCCATTTGAAAGTAGTTTACTCTGTTTTATAACAGCCCATTATCAGAAGTGTCAGAAATCTGTTGGTGACTCGAATCAACAGTGACAACCTCACTCACATAGACAGAACAACAAGTCTGAACAGGAAGTCTCTCACCTTTGACAGTGACCTGAGCGGTGGCTTCTATCATGCCCAGAGAGGAGATGGCCACGCAGGTGTAGTTTGCCGACTCGCGGATGTTGGTGATCTCCTTTACGTTGCGTCCCATTGGCATCTCTTCCTCCTTGGTCAGCTCCACCAGGCCCATCATCCACTTGACATAGGGCATTGGCGAGCCCACCGCCACACATGTGAGGTTGACGCTGCCGCCTGGCATCACCTCTTGGTTGGTGGGTGGAATGGAGAATCTGGGTGGGACTCGTCGCACTAAGTGGATGAAGAGGAGCAGGAGAAAACAGTGAATAGGTAGGATATGTAAGAGGAATATTATGATTTTCATTGTGATTGCATGAATGGCTTTGCCCCATGCAACGCCACACAGCTAAAAGCTAACTCAGGAAAGCTAACAGAATGGAGGGCTGATCACTTTTGTCCGAATGTGCAGGCAAGCACAATGGGAATAATAGAACTGTCACAGAATGGCTCTGGAAATTCACAAGAAAACTTTGAGGGGGTGTTTTATCCTCTTGCCTACAAAAGGGAATATAATCAAAAAAATAGCCCAGTTTGCTGGAGACTATGTCTGGCCCTCTTTTGTCAAAGTGTCAAATGGTAGCGAGAGTTGCATCATTGAGAGACCCTGTGGAGATGGCATTGTTTGATTTCTCCTCCCTCTCCCTCTCTCTGGCTCAGTCTCTCTCTCTCGCTCTCTCTCTCTCTTTGTGCAGTTCTGATATGCAGATAGGCTGACATTAAAAAGGGGTTCCCATGGAGACAAGAAGGGCCCGTTGACGTCGCCAGGGACAAGGCAAACACCGATGCAGAGGCTCCATGCAACACTGAAAAGCTGGCCCAGAATAAACAGGCAGCCAGCATTTACATATGACTTGTTTCTATCTAAATAAAGATGCACAAGAAATGCCTGCCATATTTACACACTTCAGATCTTTTTCTGGTAACTTTCTGGCAACCACAACAAACTTAATCCGCTTGACATGGTGAAGAAAACCTAACTTGACAGTGCTACGTGAACATCCATCATTGTCAGACCTGTAAAATGTATGATATGCAAACATTACCATAGTATGTGCTGAATGCATGAAGGTGAAGCTTTGACTTCTTTAACCTTGATATTGAACAAAGTGAAGCCAAACCAAACATTTAGCAGTAGTGAGGACCCACTATTGTTATTCCACTACTGCTGGTTGAATGTATTCAAAACACTACGGCATGAAACTATCCCTGCAGAATTTATACTGCTTGTTTCCCCTAATGCACTACAACATCCCTGCGTCTCTCTGGAAAAAACCCTTGACTGTAATTGCTCTTTTGCACTGGTCTCCATGAAAATGGATTTTCAAATGTGAGTCTCCCTCCACCTTCTCTTCCCCCCTCTCTGCACCCCTCCCTCCCCGATCTAATTTGAACCAGAACGTTGTTACTATATAGCCATGCTTGTTATTCCCCTCATTATGTGGTGAAATGGAAAAAAACCCCCACAAAAGCACCTTTTGAGATTCCAGTCAGGAAAAGGCTGGTTCTCTGGACCACACTATAATAAGTGGGACCTGGTTCACACTCATCTGAATTTTCCCAAAATAATTGAGGTGCTGTATATAGACCTGCTGCTGTTTTTTTAATCAATACAATCGTGTGGGCTTAAACGACCTGGCCCAAAATCTCATGAAAATATTAATTTCCCAGGTCTGAGCCACTGAATAGTGCATGTTCTGGAATTTGGGCTTTAGAGTTTGTTTCACACAATACCCGAGATAAATCAAAACTTCGCAGTGCTATTTATAAGAGCTAACCTTTTCAGAGGGTGTGTGAAAAAAAAAAAATCAATTTAACAGTGGGAACAGTAAAGAGGTCAGTGAAGGTTTAGAACAGAGTAATGTGGCTGTTTAATACTGATAATAATGAAAAGTTTACAAAACGAGTCAATGAACAACTTTAATAAGTTACTGCATTAAAAGGATGGTTTCATGCAGGAAAAAAGTGACACACATTAACAGTACAGAAGATTACCATCAGGGAAATGGCTGATTTTTAAATGCAAAGACTGGATTGGCTGAGGAGCGTTACCAGCCTGGGAACAGGACAGGGACGACATTCTCAAGCAAAGCATGCAAGGGAGCTGAGGAAAGATATGGGATGGGATCACAAGCCTGAGTAGGCTGAGAGAACAAGATAAAACAGGAAACTCGGTCTAATTTTCTCATATAAATGACTGAACATCTGATTTCCACTATGACTAATGCATGACAGACTTTCCCTTTGAATTATTTCAGGAAAAAAAGGTGTTAGTCTTCCACTTATGTTGGTGGCCACCTGTGTCTTCTCACACAACTGTAATATTCTCCAAGTGCAGCTATTTTTCACAACATATGGTTATGAAAAAGAGAAACCTGAGAGAAGCAGCCCTAATGTAAAACCATTAAGCTCAAAGTGTCTGTTATTCTTTCATGATTCCTTAGACTAAACAGTGCTAAGAGCAGTCCGTCAATGGGGCCTGTGTATATTGAACACTTAATGTTGTGAATAATTCATGTCGTGCGGTTAAGTTTGGAGAGGTGCTGTGGAACAAAATGACTAGAGGGCAGGTAATTGTTATCGATTCCCGCGAAGCCTCTCTCCTGTTGAGAGCGGCTTGGAGAGACGGGCTCCGGGACTCTATCAAAACCACAAAATAAGCCCTGTCTCCACTCCGCCTGCCTGCTTGCTGGATACCTATAAATTTAACTGCCTTGACAAAGTGCCCAAGGATAGCAGAACCTGTTCAGTCAATCAATATCTGAGCAAACTGGCACAGAGTCAGCGGGCTCCCAGGCTTCCTGGCAGCACCGCTGGGCTACCATGATGGCTGATCATCCCCCTGTCAGCACACTGCCAGCTCATTCTTAAATATTCTATAGGTCAGCTCTTCGCACAGCAGTTTTTTTTTGCAGAAGGTACAACAGAAGAAATCATTTCCAAAACATTAGCTCTCTCTTGGACAACACCAGTGCCATCATTCATTAAGTCTGCAACAGGAGTTTGGTCTGTAAATGTGTGTATCAAGGAGCAAATCTCCTGATATTAACCACTTGGTTATGTTTATGAATGATTAGCTGTTACACAGTACATTTAGTAAAAGTAGATGGACTGTGTACTTCTACACTCTTGTATTTAATAAACTTTTCCTCCAGGGCCTCCTGATGTAGCATCACATGAAGACGGGGGAGATGTCTGTTTCTCATTAGGCTAACATCTGCCTATCACATCCTTCAGTCTCTGGGTAGTGGATGCCCATGGCGGTAAAACAGACATAATCCCCTGAGAACGGCTTTGTCAGTTCTGATACCCATGTCCCTCAGTGGGAGAGCAGGGGTGTTGCTGCCTAAATACCTGACAAATCCGGTTGCCACCTGAATACCGGAGTAATCCATCACACACCTCTGATGGGCCTACAGAGGTGGATGAACGGGGGGGAAGGAGCTATAGTTGTTGGCGGATGTGGTCGACAGTGACAATATGGGTGCGGTTGGGAAGACTCCACAGCTACAGAACACAACAGAGATCTAATAATGACTTAAGCAAACACACACAGGGACTCCTTGTGTGTTTTGGCAAGGCGAATCGAAACAGGAGGAGTGGTGTTGGAATGCATGCAAGAACTATTCAAGGATTCATGCAAACAAGTAGACAAGAGGACACATTTACGCTACGACGGATTAGGGAGGGCTATTAATAATATTTTTGTTTTCCAGGGAGGGGATATCGGTGTCTCCATCGGAGCGGCTGGAAATGATGGTGGAACTCACTTAAAATCTGTATCAAATCGAAGGGAGGGGATTAAAAGTGAAACTGACAAACCTTCACGCTGATCTGTTTGAGGATGAAGTGATTTGATGGAGGTGAGCGATGGAATGAAAAGATACAAAGTGGAGAGGAAAACAACACAGTGAAACAGGACAGTGTTTTTGGTGGACACAGTGGAGGTTAGTGACATGGCAGAGACAGGCAGAGTAATGCAAACACACAGTAACAGGGAGGAAAACTTACTTTTTCATTTTTCATTGGCATTTTTATTATTTGGTGTTGTAATATAAAACAAACTAAAATGATCAAAATATATACTATCAAGCAAAACTCAAGTAAATTAGGTGTGAAAAAGTTTAAGAATTATCTGATAATTTCTGACTTTTGGTTGACATTACACCAGTTAAATCTATTTAGCTATATTATATTTTTAAGGATGGATAAGGCATTTTTGATATAAATGATAAATCAGTTATCAAATAAGTCAAATTTACCATCCACTTCAGTTCCCTACCTATGCATGAAAGCAGTATTTTTCTTCTTTCAGAGGACTTGTTGATGTAAAGGCCGTTAAATGTGCTCATGTACCCCACATTTTTCTTTATAAAATGGACTTCAATTGATCATTTTGTAAGTTTCCCTCTCTGAAACACACACACCCACCCACCCACACACACACAAACACACACACACAGAGAACAGCATGAAGATATTTTGGTAAGAGAAAAGCCCGACTGCAGCACTTTATCCTCTATGACATAGTGACATGTCACATGGATATATGAAGGAATGCCAGCAGACAGAAGCTGACATCCCTCCTCCGTTGTGGGATAAGTACTTGACAAATGAGCGCTCATGCACAATCACAGGACTTGTGATTCTGCCCACGTTGATGGAGTCCTCCTTTAGAGGAGGGTCACCAGAAGCGACCCGCAGCAAGGAAGGCGCGCGCGCACCTGCACACCTACAAACACGCACACACTCTTAATGGATGAGAAGTGGAAGGACATAAATAGATACGCAGACAGGAAGGGAAAAACAATCCATGAGCAGACCCCCCATCCCTTCACCCTCCCCCCTCCCACGAAGAAATATGAGGACATCATTCTCTGGTGGCTCTAAAATGTCAAGACAAGGGTGGTGACGGTGGAGCTGGCAGCATGTTTTTGTACCTGCAGACAGGAACGGGATCAGGTAGCGACAATGAGTGGAAAAAACCAGACACATTCGCAGACACAAAACACCAACTCATAACGAGCACATTTAATGCAAGTCTGACAGTGGTGTGTATGTGTGTGTTTGCATGTGGGTGGATGTTGGAAGGGTGTTGATAGAGAATAATAACATAATTCTTTCTCCCATGGTAATCTTTTTCATATGTCACCTTCAAGTAGGGGTAACATTGACATTTCAAGCCTATAAACGACTGTCCTACCCAGGGAGGATGAAACTATTTGATGGCACCGAATTTAATCCAGTGACGGATTCATTTAATTTACTCACAAGTAAATATCTTAATCTCAGCACTGAACTGCAATTTTTTGATCACCACACTGCATTAAGAATCATAACATTATTGTTTTTAAGTGTTTACAGCCTAAGTGTCATTTTAATTTTGTGCTGGAAGTTTGGAGTCGACCAAATTTTCACAGCTTGCTGCTACACATCAACACTGTAAAATCTAACAGTTGTCAAATGACCTGTTTGTTTCCGAAGCTTGTTGTTTTTTTTTTTACAGGTTTGAGAGCAGACGTTGTAAGCCCCTAAATCCCCCCTCCGGTGTCTTAGAATAAAAAAAACACACACATAACAACAGAAAAGGAAGAGAGGTATGTCAAAGGCCACTTGTCTTGAGTCCCTCATGTCTTAAACCAAATCAAGCAGCCCAGTGATAGCACAGCCCCGGGTCTCGTCTCCTCATTCTCGCAGCCGTAACAAAGATGGAGTGAAAACATGGCTGGAGCCTTTGTTCTCCGTCCCAGACTAGTACACTTTTAAAAGGTTACGGTTAGTTTGATTTCTATCTCTCCACTGGTGTGGTGAGGCTGGCGGAAAAGTTGGTGTTGGGGCCAATGGGTTGACAGCTACCTGGGTGGTGTTACAGACTAGCTGGGCCTGGGGGCCCTGCTGGCGCCAAGCCACACAACTACTGTAATTACCTCTGAGGGGAAGAAAAGGCTGCGCTTGCACCTGTGACAGACATGCCCTGATTAATAGACGAGACTTACATCCCTTTCTCGCCTTTGCTGTTTGGCTGACTACCTCCCCCTGTCAAGATTTAAGATCTAAACCTTCTGGAGCCCACAGTGTTTAATCTGTAAATTTGATGCTTCTGTGGTGCTCGAGGATGATTTTACCTCCGGTTGCTCTGATCGAGGAGGAGGTTCTGTCTGCTGGAAAAAGATTCTTTACAGATCCTGTTCTAATAGGAAAAATACTGACGTTGAACATTAGCAGAGAACATTTTAGTCAGAGGAAATTTTGTTTAAAAAAAAACAGCACTCTTAATTCAATCTGACATTTCCTAAGCTGAGGCTTGTTATTTTCTGCCTGGGTTTGAGGGGAAACAGTGGACACTAATTTACTTACTTATTTTATCTTGTTGGATGGAAAAACAGACAATGGAATCACTCATCCATAAAATAGCCTGTAAGACACACTGCTGTATATGCTTTTAACAAAATTATGAAGTGATAGCTGAGTGTGTCTCTTTCTTATCCTGACACTTTCATTCCCTCCCTCCCTCCCTCGCTCCTCCACCCACACTAACAACTGGAGCAGCTATTCTGTTTCATGTACATCAGACATGGTGGTGTTATCCACAGGGGCTGACCTAGACTACTCTCTCCCCTATACCAGCTTTTTCCAGGATGGGTACAATGCTGCCCTTGCCCTGCATTAGTCTGCTCACGGAGAGACCACAACAAAAACAAACCCTGAAACTCCAGACCCCTCCATGCCTGTAGGAGCTCTGGGTTGTGCTGGGGGAGGGGGGAATAATGGAGCCTTTCGATACAGTCAAAATAAAAAAGAAAGGAGGTCTGACAAGGTTTTCAATGCCAGCGGAGGAAACCGTTTCAATGCAGCTGTTTTCACAGGGGCCGCACCTGGTCGAGTTCACAAGAGGTTGAGGTTAGTTCAGCTCATTGGTATGGGAGGGGTGGCACGGCAGGAATAACGGTGGGAGAATTGGTTGAAGGAGAGAAAAAGAAAGAGAAATAGTGGTATAAATGTGGTCATTAAATGTGGAAATTACACAACTAACAAAGACCCTGAAAGTGTTTTTCCACAGGTGTTTTCACTTATCCGGGATAATTAGAACTCTGCTCAGGTTGATGGTGGGCAGAGCTATGCTGGGAATTACTTCATGCACCAATAAGAATTATAAAAGGTGTAATTTGTCCCGCCCTGGCAGCTGCAACAAAGCTAACGGGAGGGTGAGGAAGATGTCAATCAATCACAGCATATTCACTCTCACGCACTCCGGAGAAGAAACATCCAAAATAAGCGAAATAAAATAACTGAAATTGTCGGTGTGGATGAATCATTGAGGGTCTCAAAGGGAGAAAGAGACATAAAGATCCACGGTCACTGGTGAATGAACAACATTTAGAATGAAACAGGCGAGAAGCTTTAGAGGACTGCATGGTTGTTTGTAGTTTGTGAATGCTTGAGACAACAGAAATGACAGATTAATTCAAGAATAGAGAGAGACGTTTGACTTTACCTCGTACGTAGAGATTGGCAGGAGAGGAGTATCGGGTCCCAGCGCTGTTCATTGCAACACATTCGTATTTCCCTTGGTCGGACTCCTCGCTGTTCTCAATTTGCAGAGCTCCTGCATAGAGGATTAACAAATTTAGCTGTCTTGACAGTTGTGGAATATGAGATGTAACTTGGCATGAAACCACAGCAGATATCTGTACAGTGACTCGCTAGAGAGCCTGTAGTCGACGAGTCTAACCCAGTTCATGTGTAATTAAGTGTCTCAGACATGGACACAGTTTTGTCAAGGAAATGCTTACGGCAACACAAGCATTTAGCTGATTTGGCAAGTTTAACAGAATATTTGCCTACTCGTGTTTAGGAGAAAAAAAGATCGTGACTGAGGGTCAATTAATCTTCTGAATAACATGTCACAACCATCACAGTATGATTAGGCCCTCTGCTCATGGAAATAATTGACAAAGCATAGTGTTTGTGTCAGGGAGAGTAATCTATCCCAGACACATGTTAGGATGGAGCTACGCTATGGAGCAGAATAACCACAACAAAAACAAAAAGAATGAATGCAATATCTAAATAAATGATCAAACTGCTGCTTAATATCAACTGTGCAACGTGTGTTTCATACAGTTTTACCAAAGGACATTATTTACAGTAGTGGGCCTCAGGAGAAATGTTAGTTTTGATCAGAGAGGAAGTGTTTTCAGATGTTGAAATAAAATCAAAATGCAACCATATTTAACCAACATGAGTAAAATATGATGACTGCACTGTTCCTGTTGAGTATGCATTTAACAGTGAAATCATAATTGTTTTCTTTTTTTTTCCAACTATTTGACCACGTCTCACGGAAGCCCTCAAGGGAGGCGCTCCTCTGCCAGATGGCTTAGATTAGTATTCACAATCCCAAGTAGCTGTAGTCGTCAGAACAGAAGGCTAACGTGTTGTTTCTAACAAAGCATGAAAGCTCAGGAGACCTGTCTTGGTGTGGTCATGTTGACACTCCATGTCCATAACCATCATTTAATTATTGCTGCTGAATTGCAAATGGATGATAAGTGAGACGAACTCTCATTTGACAAATGAAAAAAGACCTAAAACAACAATCTTACCTGTGTCTCATAAATTTCAAAAATATATTTGTTTAAAAATAAAACTATGTCTCTCAGCACTATGTACGTATATGTATGTCACAAGTGAGTGATAACAGTTATCACATCTCCAAAACAGCATGGTACGAGCATGAAAGGCAGCCAGCCACCATGCAGTTTGAAAAAGACAAAAATACTCAGCATAAGATGATGTCAGGATACAATTTTTTTCCACATCATGCAGTATGAGATGAATGTAACAAACAGGTTCACCACCAACCAAAGGGGACTCGAATCAAGACGAGACCAAAAAAAAGAGAAGTGAAACAGGGCGGGGCAGTGACATGTGGCAACACCACCTCAGATCTCATGACAACACATCTCTCCAAGGTGTTTGCTCTGCACGTTGAGCTCATCGCTGTCTGATTCAGCACTGACATGCACCTGCATACTAATGCTGTTGTCACCAATCTGTCAATCTGCCCATTCTCCCATGGGAGAAAACAGAGCGAGTACTACAGGAATGCAGAAGGTTACCGCTATAGCAGTTGTCAGAGCTTCAACACTAAACCCCTTCAATTACTTCCAACTACTCAAACACTGGCAGATCTTCCACAAGGTCATTTCACTATTTCCCAGTGCAGAAATTACATAGGGGGCATAGAGGCTGCCATAAGGCTGCCTTAACTCCTAACTCCTAATTGAATATGGGCTGTATTAGGAGCCATGGACGCACGGACATGAGACAGACAGCTGGTAGCGCCAATGTATTATAATGTATTAATAATGTATTCAGTTTGCCCCAGACGTCCACTATTTACCTCGCTGTTGTTGAACTGAAATCATGCTTTCACTCAAGGGGGAAAGCAGATGATTACCATAAAAACGGGTTGAAGCTTCCACCTTAACAATCTCGACCAGGCCTCCTGTTCCCATGCTGGGGGGCAATGCTGCATCGGCTGTATGCAAATGCAGCCATTTAAGTTTACGGTGAGGCTGCATAGAGGAGGCAGGTAGAGCCTCTTGTGGCAACGGTGGCCTTTAGTTAAAATGCAAGTCCTCGCCCCTTTTCACTGAAGAGCAAGAGGAGAGGCTGGAGCCGAAATATGTTTTTGTTTCTGCGTGAATGCGTGTGCTCGTTCATAAACTTGGATCGTTTCTAACAGAATAGGAGGAGCCTTGAAAAAGCTCATTTGCAAGATAACACCTTGGACTTGCTTTTGCATTTCCATTCTCCTGACATCAGGGTTGGTGATCATTTGTTTGTTAAGGAGCAGACAGCAGACAGAACGTGTGGGGGAAGAGACGAAGGAGGGGAGTGGAGGAGGGTGGGTTGGCGCTAACAGCGTGGATGAACCTGGTGATGCGGCATTTTGGGGGGAATGCAGGGGTCTGATATGGATGTGAGAGAATGGTGTGGACGTGATATTTTCCAACACACTTTATCATCCTTACCTCTAATTGGTGTACCACCTAGGTGGGAGTAATTTCGATGCAAACAGGGTTGAGAGATTAGTTAGTAATCCACTTACAACAGTGGGAGAGAAAAACATGGCTTCTGACAGGCCACAGATAAAAAGAAAAAAAAAGACTGATACAGAGTAGAAGCCACTTAAATGCAATGTGACAAAGTTCAGTGTACTTAATCCATGCTATGAGGAAAGAATACATTTTCGACTGTACATGTCTGTGAATGCCTTTGAGAAGGATCCCTTCTGTCAGGCAAACATTTTGAACTGTAATGCTGCTGCTTTTGCATATGCAGACACAAGCTACAGCCACATTTGTCCTCCTTTCATAGCAGCATTAAAAAAGTATGCAAATCAAGCAGATTTCTTTATTAAGCTTTCTAATTTAAGATGACCCCCACTCTTTGTACAGACTGCATTTGTGCAGAAAGCAGTTAGTAAAATGGGCAAGAGAAATGAATGAAAAGTCATACACAGTAAATAGAGTGATGCACAGGAAAAAGAATTCGGGTCAGAGGTATTAAATTGAAAAGAAGTTAGTATCTCTGCAGAGCGAATGAACTGGATGGTGTGAAAAGATAGACCAAATGTGTTTGTGCGCTCGCTCAAAGCCGAGCGAACGTGATGCAGTTAGAGGAACGGGGGGTCTGCCTTTTCTGCTAAACGGTGGCAGCAAATTACTGTGCTTTTTACCAGCCGTCGCAAAATTGGCCTCATTTCAGGTCATATGCAGTAACGTAAATCCTGATACGGCAGCAGATGTCAAGTAAAGGGTTGTGGATAAAAAGAATTGTTAGTCTGAGGGCATTGCATATCAGCACATTTTCAGGCACTCGCACTATATGCAAGAAAGAAAACTAATTAAAAGTTTGTTGCTTGAAGAAAAAAAATCACAGTCAAAGGCAGAATTTCATCCTTGTTATAAAAGCATTATCAAACAATTAAGTAGTTGTGTTGGTATCTAATTTGTGAGAAATCTGTATCTAATTTGAGTTGTGCTTGTAGTTGAGCCACATTTTTAATATCGCAAGAACATGGACAGTCTGAGTGAACATGCTCCAGTGACCTGTATTCGGCTTCCACTGGGCAGCTATAGAAAAAGCCAGGCTTTTTCTGGAGTAGCTCTCATCTTTAATCTTTCGGGCCTCAGACCTGCAGCCTGGCCTGACACTCTCTAAGTGAGGTAGATTTAGAAAGGAGTGGCAAGACAGAATCTGGTCAAAAGCCACTAATCTTTCCACCTTGCACCGTTGTCGTCTAATCCAGGTCAGGCAGGCGCTGTTTATTTATCAAGTGGACTGCTACTGTGAACAAAGAGCACCTCATTGATTTCTTATTTTTTTGCAAGGTTGAGGCCAAGCTAATGCATCAACGGCCGGCCTCATTGTCACCCCGCTGCATGTTTAAGGGGGGATTAAGGATTATTTAATATGGTGAAAAATTCTCTTTCTGTACTTTGGAAGGTTACGAGCTCATGCATCACTGTCAAAGATTGCGCCAATGCAGGAACAACTTCATTCCAACTTCTGTGTTACTTTCTAAGTGTCTGCCGCTGTTGTGAGGAATGAAATTCTGTAAGAAGTCAGCTAACTCATCAAGGTGACAAACTTGGAATAAAACTTTCATGTCTTCTGTGATGAAAGAGAATCCATGAAGTCATACATGACAACAAAGGCCTTTTGTGTTTTCACATCATCCTCGTGTCTAACATGACTCATGTCTGTTAGTATTTGATGTCATCGTGTACCCTACAGCTTGCCTTTGCCGTTTTTACATTAACAGTATGTTGAGTAACACCTAAAGCCTTAAATCCGATCAAATCAAATTGGACCACAAATTAAATCAGATCAAGTCAAATTGTACCTGAGCGAAGCTGTTTAATGCGGCCGTTGCTGCTGCTGATGTCCACAGGAAGCATGTCCTTGTACCAGGAGATCTCTGGGTCCGGGTTTCCGCTGGCAGCACACAGCATGGTGGCAGTTCTGGTCCTTTCAACCACCTTCAGCTGGGGACCCATATCGATGGTGGGGAAGCCATGGGGGATCTGGTTCTCTGAGAAATTAACAAAGGCAGATTTTTAGTATTTCCAGACACACACACACACATACACAAGCACACGGAAATAAAAACAAGAAGAGGAAAAAAAGTGTTTACAATAAGATTCTGACAGAATAGGCTCTCAATTGCTGTGAGAGGCACTGAGTGCATCAGAGCTGTTGAGCTGGCAAGGACAGAGAAGAGTATGAAAGAGAGCAAATACAGTTCAGGTGCAACAGGACGAACAGTAATCAGAACTCTCTCACACACACAAATTAATCTAAGAGCAGAATAAACTACGAGGGAATGGCAGATCTGGTATGATTTGGATTTCAAAATTGCTTGAAAAAAAAAAATCCTGTCTCTGATTGATTATCATAGCAGGCTTATTACCCGGCACGGGGAGTCTCAGGTTTAGACAGAGGAAGGATAGTTGCAATCTGCCTCTGGGCACCCATGCATAAATGAGCCGCCTTAGGCTTAGCAAGCTAAACAAACCTATTTGAATAATCCAACTCATCATAATGGATGTAACAGCATATCCATGACAACACATAAAATATAATCCTTAAAGCAGAATTGGGGATTCTTAGGTGAAAGGTTCTCATTCTCTTAAACACATACCGACATCATATCATAAGACTGTGGAAATATGAACAACATATAGTACGAGGCCATCTCAGGCTATGTGGAGTTCAAATGTCATCAGACAGAGGTACATCCCAGCACACAGTATCTACCACTAACATAAACACTCGTGTTCTTCAATGGTGAGAGTCCACAGCTCGTTAGCTATATTTATTCTAGCTTGAATTTAACAGCCACCACTCAACACCCACTTCAGTGCTGTCTCATTCTGTAAATGACAAGTTGTGTCATTATGTACTAACAGTCAGATGCTTTCAACTAGGAACACGTAATTCTCTCCAAAATCTTGATTAAACAAGGTGACATCCAACCATGCTGAGTTTTGGGGGCATTTGTTGGTGGTTACACAGTAACAGAATTATTATCTTTAAAATAAATGACTCAAAATATTGATGTGCTCAGTAATGCGTTTGCAATCCACATCTGGTCTCTTTAATATGTATTAAGTTGTATTTGTGACAAAAACTGCACCGCAGATCCTAAATCAGACCCCCACCTGTCCTCATGATAAATCCTAATTTAACCTCTGGACAGCGTTAATCAAGAGCAAGAGGAAACACGATGGCCCTTGAGAGGTCTTATTATCAGCTTGCTCTCAAACTTGTAATCTCTTTCATCTCTTTCCTCATATGCAGATGTGTCCTGAGGGCCAGAGCGCTCAGATGAAATCCTTAGAACAGTGCTAATGATTCTAAGCCCTGCTGTTGGTTCATCATCAGAAGATACCAAACTGCAGGTTAAGGATAAGCAAATGATAGTTGGACTACTGGGATCAACTGAATTAATACCCGATAGGGATTTGGCAAGAAAGTTGAGGATATTGTGTCCGGACTGGGATTACAATGTCAAAAAAGTAAAGAGAATAAACAGAAGACTTTCACCAACACAATCAATGTAAGACTGACCCATTAACTGCACCTTTAAAAATCTATTCTGATTCATGTGCCTGAGCAGACATGTATAATGTTTTCTCCATTCCCCCCCTCACTTGGCTTGAGTCAAAATCCCATATGTAAACTTATATGGCTGGAGCATGAATAGGTCCATGGGTGTTGTACTTTGTTCTGATCCCCAGCAGAGCAGTTGTTCCTCCGTTCACCCTTGTGTTTGGCCTGTAGCCCGGACCGTCTCATATTCAGATGTAGTTGACAGATCTCTGCATGGCCTCTTATCTTTGTGGCGAGGCTTACTTCCTGTCTAACGATATAGGATTTGTTTTCAGACATCCCGACTGAAATCAGGATACCTCTACAAAACAGACAACTACAGCACAATGAAATAATACTGTACACTTTGTCATTGTATGAATAATGGTAACAGTAGTGGCCTGTGCTCCTCTGTGGTTTGCTCTCTCTAACCTTCAAAGGGAAAGAGAAAAGGTAGAGACAAATGGTGGCCACAGATGAGCAAAATGATAGATTCCTCTGTCATTCTCCTTTTAAGTTGCAATGTGGGGGAAAATCATTAAATAATGCTAAACCTTGAGGGAGCTGAACTCCAGTCTCATCTACTTACAATTCACTTAGAACATGTTCATAATGGCCTCAGATCACCTGAGAGGAGGTCCCTTTGAGGCTGCTGACATGGACCCAATTTTCTCCTGAATACATTGGGGAGGGAGGCGCAGTTGGTAAAGGTTCAGGCGGCTGTGTTAAGGGACAGTAGGCTGTGTTCGGGGACCTCGCAGTAGAACTAAATTAGGTGACGTGCATATCTGTGCAGTGATGCAGCAACACTATTTCACACTGAGTTATCGTCTGGATTGTGGCAAAACTGGAGTCCCGGATAATTTTTGTATCCATATATTTGATCAATTAATTTTCGTAAAACTTTGTCAGTTTTATTTCTCAGGAGTAATCTCCGTACAAAATCAGAATGTTTAATGGCCTCATCTTTGTGCACAGCAAAGAGCAGGTGGCTGATCTTCAATCAAATATGAAGAAGTGGATATGTAGAAAATCCTTTACATTTTAGTCTAACTACCAGTCCTCTACTGATTCCCAGTGACTGAAGATGTAACACATGGTTGGGTCATGTCCCCCCCCCTGAAATCACTCCATCTCTCAACCAGAAAATGGTATTGTGTCCCTCTAGGTCTAGTTTAAAGTAACTATACGAGGGAATCCAATCGATTCAATGAGGCATGACACTGTCCTGTCACTCACATCCAGCCAGTTACCCTAGGGATTGTAGAGAGGAGGACTGAAGTCTGTCAAACCACATTTTGAGGTAAACGACCAAAGATTTGCTCTGTTTCCTCTAAAATGTACCAGCAGCAACTTCAAAGTTAGCAACATACAGTTGCCCATAGACAGAGGTGTCTAGCCTTACCGGGGGGTGGGGGGCTATTTATGTTACAGTGCATTGTGGAACTCTGCCTTTGAAGGAAGAAAGCCGTATATCAGCATGGGATATTTTCCATAAAACGCTCTTGTGTAGCTGCTTATAGAATATTTATGATTAAGATTATTGGCAAATGTTCCTGGGCTGTGAAAAATGCAAACCATTGGTAAAACAGGGTGAAAGACCGCAAAGGAGTTATTACACGAGTCAGCGGCTCTGTCATATCAGGAAGCATAAACAGGGAATGCATTAAAAGACACATGGCTGCTGCAAAGCTTATACATGAATCTATCCCCCACCACTACTTAATGTTTGCATTGCAGACAAACTGTTATTACAACTGGCAGACGTTCATGCCACAGTATGTCTGATCAGTGGAAAGTGTAATGTGGCTTCGCTTGGTGTGTCACTTCTAACATGGGAAATTGTTGAATGGAAGACCAGCTGGGCTGTACGTACAGTATATATAATACATATGTAGGAGACAGTGATCAGCTTCAAGGTTAATTCCATAGCGTGCACTGGGAGCAGGAAATATCCATGGGTAGTTACTGTTGAGGTAGCGTAACCAGGAAGGATAGAGAAGAGCAGTTCAATTTCGTGAGCAAACAAAAAAGGATTTCATTGGTAGAGAAATAAAAATAACAATCTGCAAACACAATTTCAACTGTTCTCGGTCACGCGGTTCATAACGAATCTGTATTGTAAAGATTTCAGCTGGAAATGAAATGTGTAGTTTTTATGTTTTGCTTTTGCAACTGTATGACACATTATGCCACTGTGCTCTCGAGGGCCAGGCCACAGACTGAGCATGACTGAGTCTTTGACCCTCACATTTTGGCACCCGGCCTCAGAAGCCTAGGCTTGAAAAAAATCCAGTTCTTTCATGCACTCATACAATGTCAAATTGTATGAATTTTGTTTGAAATGTTATGAAAGACAATTTTTTACTTTAATTGGGCTGATTGACCCATAAAGAACTTTGTAACTTCTGACAATCTTTTTCAAAGGGTTTAACAGTTAATTATTTTAATTTGGTAACAACGTTAACGTGATGCTCAGCATGAAAGGTGAGATTTCCCTTTCTCTTGCAATTGTTGCAAAAACAGGCAGCCTTTATCTAACATAGCTTTCTAAAGTTGCCTATGTCCTTGGCTTGTGGTAAAAAAAAGGAATAATTGAGAGTGCTCTCTATACACACACTTATCAAAGATCTTGTCGAGCTCATGGGTACGATTTGAGCCCTGTCTGTCTGTTCCTACTACAGCAACTCCTGCGGCTGGCCTTGTCTGCCAACTTGTCATCCCGGGAAGACAAAGACATGCCTTTGTTCAGTCCTCTTTAATTTGAAGGGAAAAGAAAAGGGATGGGAAAATTTGGAGCGAATCCAATGAAATAGTGCAGGCGATGCAGGTTGATGTTTGTCAAGATAGAGGGCATTTTTAATAAAAAGGCCCTCTTGTGCTGGAGTGTAATTCATCAAAAAAAAGGCTTCACTTCTCTGTCTAGTCCGGGCAGGAAAATAGGAGAAAGGCGAGAACCCTGCGATAATGTCACGTAGGCACTCCATTACTAAGATGAACAGTGCTGCAACAAAAAACTAGACAAAAATACTAATCTAATGTGTGACACTCGCAAATATGGAGCTGGGCATTTATTCTGCATGTATGCACACTTAATCTGAAATTATGCACAGTGCATGACTGATATAGTACAGTGTAGTAAATGTCTCATACTGAGGATTCCAATCTGGTGCTTTATTCATAAAGTGCTCGTGTGATAGAATTGTTAAAACAAAAAGTAGTAGAAAGGCCCTGGATTTGCAAATGAGAAAGGCCAGAGGCAAAGCCAGAGAGACGTCAGACACAAAGCGAGGTATGCGTGAACTGGTTCCTCCATGAAGTGAAAAATAAGGACCATTGTTCTCTCAACAGCTGTTTATCACACAGTATGAGCAGCTGAGCAGACGAACTTGTTCACAGTGGTTACGGCAGTACAGTAAAAAAGAGAGGGCAGAAGGTGATTGCGTGGTTTTGTGGTTGTACTACTCTCTGAAACATTGGCAACATAATTTGTTAAGAGAAGAGGCGCTAGTAATATGGTAATTACTGAAATTAAGAAAACATGATACAGGGATCATAAAGTATTGTGTCAAGGAGGTTTGCCTCTGCTGTAACAGCCACAGACAGGTGAGGGAAGATTTAGATGAGAGAAGAGAGTGGGAAAAAAAGCGAAAAAGGAGAGGGGAAGGGAGGAGAAGAGGAGGGGGCAGAGGAGGGGTGCATGCCAACCTCCTGCCAGCTCCAATTACCAGTGTGAGTGGAGCATGGCAGCTAGGGCGATGGGTCTAATCAGAGCCCTGCTGAAAGAGACCCGTCCCTGTCCTCCTGTCCCACTGGGAGGCTGCTGGAGCTCAATCCCACACTAACGTCAGCCAGCGTTTTTCCCTCAACCCAAACACACTCATCTCAATGGGGGAAAGCACTCCAGACACCCCAGTACCTTCATAACAGGGGAGCCCAGACACAGTGGCACAAGATACAACAGTTCTGCATAAAAAATGCCTAATTTCCATTTCACTGTGCCCTAGTATCTCCTTCCTTCATACACTCAAGTGCAAAAAGTGGTGAATGACATGTGCTGCTATGAATGTTTTAAGTTACTGTTACACGATAAAAAAAAGGTGTCTTCAGAGAGAACACGCCGTCATGAAACATATGCTGAGGAATATTCATGAGAAAACATCGCGGCTACACGAACAGGAGTTGTGTGCATGCTTGCAAGCTGTCCACAGCATCTTGCTTCATTCTGTATCAATAGTTAATCGAATTCGGCATCAATGCGTGTCATCAAAAATTAAGGCGATAGAGTGAGTCTTTCTTAACTTCTTTAACTTATACATCTGAGCCGATCTCATTCCGAGCGAGAAATAAAAGGCCTTATGATCTGCACGTGTGCCTGTTACCAAGTGATGGATGACAACAATTAAAGGTGATGTCTCCTTTGATAGAGCCAACCAAAGGACCACAGTGACAGCAACACAGCCACTTGCCTCATGAAATATTACTGCTCTAAAATTTACCCTTTTAAACATACATCAATGCACTGTCTTTACACTGTAGGCTAAAACACGTCTGGATAATATGTAGGCCATTTTGGTATTTCATTTGCCTGTGTGTGAGGATGTGTAGTGTTTAACCCTTCATGTTTGAAAGAGGGATCTATTACATTACATGTGCTGTGAAAATTAGACTCTCAGTGTTTGTTTTGTCTAAACAACAAGCCATTTTAATTATTCACCTTCATGCTAGTACAACCTTTGAGTGAAACTAAATATAGCGCAATAAGTGTTGTCTACGTCTCAACTGGTCTTGAGTCAATCTGGCACTGAAAGCTAGACAGACCGTCTGCAGAAACAAAACGCATGGCCCGCGGCTGTTTCGAGCCAAGAACATCGTCGAGACAGACATTTGCATCTGCCTGAGACGCGAAGTGTGTGAGAGGTGTCAGCTGCAGCAGGAGGTGTAAACAGAAAGCCAAAGCTAACATGAGTTCAGCTGAAAGAGCTCTATGAATAGTTGGACCGCTGATGGTGTGTAAAACATTCAGCAAGTTCACTCGGAAAATGTTTAACTGCGAAGGATTTATGAGGAGCGGCGCAGGGGTGCAGTGGCTCCTGTTTTCTCCCACCGTCCAAAGACATGCAGGGTGGGTTAATTGGTAACTATAAATCACAGGTGTGAATGCGAGTGTGTTGTCTGTCTCTGCAGCCCCTTTCACACTGGACAAAAAAGCCCAGGAACATCTTGGTTTTTTCTTCAGTTCATTCCTGGGCCCAGCTACTTTTAGCAGAGATGGAAACATGGTACCTGCGATGCTAGGATGCATGTTGGATTTCCAGATATTGGCACGCACATAACCAGGTAAATTATTTGTTTTTTACAGTCTGGGAGCAACATGCAACATCGTTCAGTTGAGTTTGAAAGAGAGATGAGTAAAAGATAACTTTGTCACTGACCTCTACGCTGCCAGTCTACTGTTCCCTGTTTTCCAGCAAATTCATGATACCAAATGCGACACACCAGAAAATAAACAAACAGAAAAAATCCCCAGAAAGGCAAGCTCATCTATTGGTAATGGGGAAAGAGTTAATTGTGTACGTTTGCATATAAGCCCTAATTTAGGTGTGAAAATGTTCTGTGTGTCAGCCCTGTGATGGACTGACGACCTGGCCGGGCTCAGTTGGCATCAGTTCCAGCCCCCCGGTGACCCTGAAGGATTAGCTGGAATATCTAATGGATGGATGGATTTATGAGGGACACAAAGGTGATAGTGGTTTTACACTCTGTTGGACAGTGGAAATTGATAAAAATCTGGTGTTTCCAGTTACGGTAACAAGACATCGTTACAGCTGTTGCTTATTAACATTTCCTGTGGTTCTGTCAACTTTCACCTTGTGTGCGTTTGATAGGTACGGCAGTACTTGCAAAGGTTTCTTTCTGAAATCCTGTGACATTTAAACAGCCACTAATAGGCCCCACAGAAAGGCAGATAGACGCGGCTGGTACTCATGTAACCATCTCGGTGCTTTTGACATGCAAAACATTGGAGGGCAAGGAGGCTTCTCACATGTTCTGCCATGAGGGGCATGTGAGCAGGACCCTCTCGCTCTTCAGAGAAATACTAGCTGGCAGAGCTCCCACTGCAGAGGTCTCCTCAGCAGGGATGACACGGCACACCCCAACATCAAAGGCTCGGCAAGGAGGCCATTGATGTAATACTGTTGTAATGACATGAAAATGGTGAAAATCTCCATGGAAATGGGGGCAAATGTACAGTGTGCAATGAAATCTGCATTAAAATACGTTTGAACATCTTGTCAAGCCAGTTGTCTCTGGCAGGCTTTCTCTCTCCGACCAGGTGTTACAGCAGTTTCTATAGAGATAGTAACGCATCAAACAAACACACGAACCGCACGCACAGACACACCTGCGTGCAACGGACCAACGCTAAAACACAGTCATAACAAAAACACTGCTAATGCTGTTGTTAATACATGCTACATGCTAGTGTTCGCATCAGCGCGCTGTTATTCTGCTGTTTATCAAAGTGTACTTGGAGTAAAAAGGCTGTAATGCACGCCATGACCTTTGAAATAATACACTTTTTTGTCTGGCTGAGCGGAACATTTGGCCTTACTTCCTCGCCTACAGGCAGATAATCAATAACAGTCATCTAATTCCCCCCCCCCCCCTCAACTCCTTCCTTTCCTTCCTCTCTTTTTATCATCTCTCTCTCTCCACTTTCCTATTCATCTCAACCCTTTTTCTCCGATCTGATATCATACTTCCACTGTCGTCAGTATGATCAACGGCCCTGCCAGATGCCCCGCGCCTGTTATTTATGCCGCGGCGCACCGGTTAGTACATTACTGTGGCCTCCGACCACTACTGCAACCCAAGGGTGGTCTTCTGAATTCGCATGGTTATGCTGACCGAGTCACCTTGTGGGACAAGCACTGCTGCACAGAATCACATCCTCCATTAACTATGCTATATGAGTAGCACAGCTGTAGGCTTTCATTTGGAGATTACAGCTCTACTTCTTGCCTCGCGGTCCTACCAACAGGAGTTTGATTGAAGACCCTTGAGATTATAGTATTACAGAGTACACGGTTTGTGGTTTACTACTCATTTTAATGTAACTGCCTCTAAGATGGAAAAACCTAAGGGCTCATGGTAAATTTCTGCAGTAATACGATGTGGCTAATAAGACAGGCCATTCCTTCAGGTGTCTCGGAAAAAAAGAACAAGGACGGGACCAAAAATCAGGAAGCGTGACGGTTAATGAAACCGGTCTAAGAAAGGAAGCAGAGCAGCGGTTTGCAAATAAATGAATTAATTGATCCTCTCCACAACTCAAATTAATCATCGGCAGAGCTTTATTGTGACATGTTTAGTGTAATTACGGCAGATAGGGATGGCTTTTATGAGTTCTGAGAAAGGCAGTGGATGTAGTGGAATGTGGCAGGTTCTGTTAATTAAATCCTCACTGACTGGGCTCCTGTGACAGCCTTTACTTATTCTCTCAGTCAGAGATAATGAATAATACATAGAGTCTGTGAGTCAATGTCGACAGCCTCAACTTTGTAGTGGTTTGCAGAAGTGACAGATGTTCAGAAATATCACGTTTTGGCCTAACCTATTAACGGCTCACCTCAGCGCCGGTCACTAGCAGCATGATGTGTGACACACTAAGCCAAGCATCACGGTGGTAGCTCTTCATCCACGTTTCATTTACTCAGCCTTGGTTTCTTTTTCTACCACGAATCTCAAAATATTTGTATATATCTCTGTCAATTTTGCTATACAAGTGACATGAAGTTAATTAAGTTTTGAGTTACCAGTTCCTGGGGGTTTCTGCTGGAGCTGGCCAACACATGGAGTCCCAGCTGCATCAGACTTGCTTAAACGATGCTGATTGCCAATTGGACTGTCCCACATTCCTCCTGCATCATGGGGTGGGCACATGTTTTCTAGGTTGATTTTTCATATTATTTGCCTAACAACTTTTTGATATCGTTGCTTCATTATTTTTCCATAGACAGTATTATTACACTGACATGCTTTATGGTTTTTGTAGTTTGTTTAAATGGCTACATCACAGTCTGCCCCCCTGTGTTTCCCCCATGTCTCAGTTTGTCAGGTTAGCTTGTGCTGCTCACGTCTCTTCTGATAGTTCTCAAGTTTTGTTTTGTTATGTTGACCTTTTATGTGTTATATTTTTGTTGCTTGTTGAAAAATAATATAAAAGGGAAAACATTTTTCAAAAAACCCACCTGTGTTTCTCTGGTCTACCGGCTCGGTCCGTGACATGCAGCAAAGAGGCGAGAGAAACACGACCTTCGACCACAGGTTGTTTGACGACTGGTTCTACTCTGTGGTTATATTGAATTAGCTTGCAGCTGTGAATGTTTTTAGATCTACATATCATCACGCTTACAGTGGCTCACTGCAATTTCATCAGGAAAGGACACAGACCTCTCTGCTCTCCGCAGCAGTAACAGTTAATAATTTGGTGAGGAGTCGTTCTTGCAGAACAAATAATAAAAGAACAAGTAAGGGCTCCCAACTACTTGGTGTGAACTTGCCCTGACACAGTGTTAAGCAGACCTGAATCTGAGCCTGCTCGCTCAGTCAACCTTCACTTGCGTAACGCGTTAAAAATATTGATGCAGATGTAAGGCATGCAAAATCAACAGTGCCCTTGACAGCTGTGAGCAGACCGATCAACTACAACCTTGAAAAACACAGCTTAGCAGCTTAGAGAAAATGGGACTATGCCTCTTAAACATGAGAAAAATGTCAAGCTTAAGGCCAGGCTATAAGGCTGATAGTGAGTCTAGCCGTTCCCCCTGCCTTCTATAGCCCAGTGGGTAAGCCAAGAGGGCTTGGTGTGTAAATGTGTGAGGAAAGGGGGTCAGGGTGAAAGGACTCCCATTAGCCAGCTCATTGAGTGTAGGTATTAGAACTCCCCTGACATGCAGCAGGCCCATCCATCCATAGCCGGTCAGGGCGTAGGGAGCCGTTGACTCACTGGCCTGCACAGCTTTAAGGTGGACCTTGTTCTTTACCTGCAGGGGTGGCCGCCCAGGGCGTCATTTTTTTTTCCATTGTGCTGTGTGTTGTTTTCACTTTATTGCTCTTATACAGAAACAGAAACATCTGCATGTTATAATCCAGCAAATGCAATATAACACAAGCAATAAATAGCTATAATGTCACATCTTGAGACTGTGTTAGTGATGTGTTACCTTTTTTTTGAGATGATGCCTTGCACTACATAAATGAAGGTGGGCAAAAATGAATCCACTTCAACACAACAACTGAATCAATTTGCAGGGCTGTCTTTAGATTGTTACTGTCTTCCATTGTATAGAGATTTCTATTTTTCTGGTGTGTTGTCTGTGTTGGAATGTTGTCTAATCATGAATCACTGCATGATTCAGAGACGGACAGAGACAGACGCAGGCAGCAAAGCGCTGGATTAAATCATCTATGCTGAACCAACAAATACAATATGCAATTATGAACAAGAGCTAATAATGAACCAGAAATCTATGAAATCAAAAGTAATTTCACTCTCAGGTCTAATGTCAATGTCAGTAAACAACATGTTAGTTTTAATTTATTTTGTCCTTTTCTAATTCAAATTCAGTTTCAGCCCACGTCTGATTTACAACTTATATAGTTACGGTTTTCCGGTGCAATGGAGAGAAAATTACATAAGTGTTGATTAGAAAAATGCAGAATGGCACCAAGATTTCGGGAGAGGTTGAACCTTGGCTCAGCATAAAACACTTAACAAAAGTAACAAAAACAGCATGAAGCAATGAACAAATTGATTTGCTGCAAAATTACACTGTAGCTGTCTGCAGGGCTCAGACTGCTCAGGTGTAAGTAAGCGTTTGACTTGCATTTGACCCTTCAAATATCAATTTGATTCAGGCGCACATTTGTGAGTGACACCTTACATCACCTTGTATATTCATATTCAGTGAGACTGGTTATACTTCTGCAAAAATAATATTGGATCCTCACATTTAAATGCCTGACTGTCTCCCTGCTGGCGTCTTGTCTGGTTTAGAAACACTGCACTCCAACAAAAAGCGCTGGGCTCAAATAATCAGGAGCAAATGCATACAAATGTGGGGACTAACAAAAAATGAATCAGTCAGAGGCAAAAAAGGCAAAAAAGATCCCCTGTTGCCTCACGTACACTCTCACAGAGGAAGCACCCTGTCACTCTGAATACACGCATGGTGAAACACTATTGATAATCACATTGGTCATGCTCTCACAGACAAGTCTTCAGTAAAATCTGTTATTGAATAATGAAAGCCTGTTGCTTCTGTTTGTGGCAGATATTTAATAGCAGATGTCAATTCACGGATATCCCTGTCTGTTCCTGACAATGCGCAGATATTAACGGATGTGCTTGTCTTGTCACATCTCCAATATCTTCTGAAGCCTAGAGACAACATCCAGATGAGGAGTTCAATATGTCCTGACATACAACAGCGGCCGTAAATTTGAGTTTGAAACAGTGACAGGCTGCAGCTCTGCTCCCAATAAACGTATGACAGAAGCCAGGAGCAACAATATTTAAGTGTGCAAGCTATGTAGCATGGAGTGTGGACACATCAACACCTACATGCATGTATGCAATACTATGCAATCCAGCATAAGAGCTCTGCAATAAGGACCACAGGGAAGTTAATGATGCAAAAGAAAAGGTGATTCAACTTTGTGTTTTGTTGGGTTGTATGACATATTATGACATGTTCCTGTTTTTCCCAGCTTCAAACAAAAGCAGCATTCATTGCAGGACTATTACTGCACAAGTGTTACTATTACTGTGTCGATCTTGTGTAGGTGACAGCACACAAGAGACAACAATGATAGCTCTAACTGGGTATAATTAGTTTATGTTTCACATGGGGACTGGTTTTGATGCCTTCGCCAAAGACTGGAGTTGACATCAGCGTGATCAATGCGTCATACTAAAGGGAAGAATTTCATCTACATTCATTTTCCCATTTTCTTTTTTCCTGCTTCTTACGCACGAGTTTGAGCAAATGTGTTCTTTGGGGGAAAGTGAAAAGCTCTGACGCGTTAAAACACTCTTTGAAAACCACTGGCCCACTTAAAATAGGATAAATACATCCCAGCTTTAGCCTTCCTTAATACATTTCAGGATGTCGAATTTTTCCCAAAGTGGTTGAAGTTATGGGGTAAATTAGAGAATTGTACATAAATCTGCTCTCAAGTCATTAGGACAGGCTGCAAATGTGTTTTGAGGTTTTTTAAAACTAAATTACATGCTTTCGACAATTTAAAAGTAGTGGGAAGAAGCCAAAATGATCAAGTTAAAGAACTGGTCTAATTCACCACCTGTGCTAAGAAATACAAAAAACAAAAAGAGGACAATTTTGTAGTGATGCCAAGACAATTGAAGATCTGAAAGTCTTGGTTCTCCTACATTCTATCAACCACTTTTACTCTTATTTTCACTCACTGACCTCCCTTTCTGTCTCTCTCTGTCTCTCTCTCTCTCTATTCCCTCAGGCCATAGACATTATCAGCACTGACGGCACAGACATACCAGACATCGCAGCCTTTACAGATACAGCTTGCCAAAAGCATGGAGCAATTGATGGACAAGTACAGATGATAAAATGTTGCCTCAAAGCAAGAATGACTTCATCCAGATGTCTGCATATAACAAGGAAATTTAAGTCCGGAGTCAGACTAATCCTCTCGGGACAGATCAATTAACCAGGGTAATTTTTCAGAAATCTGCTTCCCGGTTGATTTTAATTTTTTATGATAATTTATTGATCACACACAGAAAGACTAGAGCAGAAGGTCGGATATACAACAAGCTGGCAGGGATTCTTAGAGATTTCCTGTCCTGCTTAAGGGCACTCCAGCAAGGTCACTGCTGCTGGTGAAAGCCACCCATACCACCCCCATAATCTCAACAATCTGCTCTCCTGTGAATAGAATAAGTGCCCGACTGTTTGAGGAGAGAAGAATACCCGGCAGTGTCAGTGTTTTATTCATTTTATTATTATCTATTGCACTGCTTTTCCAAGGTTGAAAACCTGTTTATGTTTGCGCTCAATTTAATTGCCTGTGTGTTCTCATTTGGTAAATGGACATTATAATATAGTTGCAACAGCCGTGGCCAAACCCTAAAAAGCCCTCTGTCCGCCTTATCAGTGCCCAAGTCCTTGGAAGTAAGGATGAGAGGATGCAGATTGGGTGGCCAGGAGGGTGATTCCACCCTGCCATATTGTGTGAGTCCTTGGGAGAAGCATGCATAGACAGATGCAGTTTGTATCTGTCAGGCTGGATATGATCTACGACGCCGGGCCTCCAGCCAGCAGATGGTGGGAGAAATTAAATCTGTGACACAGACCGTCACAATGGAGCTCAGAAATACAGTAGGGGGGTAGGTACACCTGTAGATCGGTGTGTGTGTGTGTGAGGATGCGTGTCCCTGGATGCTTGTGTGTGCCTGCATGTTTGTGCTTCTGTATTCCTACAGCGTGTTGTGACAAATAACAGCCCTGCTGAAAACAGAAGCCAAACTTGTTCGGCTTACAGTAAAGCCAAACTTTCACAGCCTGCATCATTTTCATAAATAACCCACCGCATGTAATGTTAAACATGACCTGACCGCTCCCTTTCTTCAACAACACGCCATTGAGATGGCAGCATGTACGTTACAGCATTCAAAAAGAGACTCACAGAGTGAAAAAGTAATGTGGGGGAATAGCAGTTACACAACAGGCCTTATTTTGGTCATTGTGGATGATTTGAATAGCGCGAAGGAAAGGAGAGGATTAAGTTGTCGGAGGAGCAGGGCTCGGTATTAAATCATTCCGATATAGCTTCTGTATGTATTTATCTTGCCTGGGAAGAGGCGCAATGCGATTTCTATGCTGTTTATCCAGTCAGGTTTGTTGTCCGCACTTGCCTGGCTCCTGAGATATTTATTACTGGCATTGTGTCGCAGTCATTTTTTGCCTCTGCACCAGGGACTATAATGCATGCCAAGCAAATAACGGCCTTTTCTAACCGGTGAGGCCGTAATTTGTTTACTGCCACCAAACACGGGACCACTAAATGCAGTCACCACAGTAAAGAAGGGACATGGTATTGAATTCCATTTTGAATTTTCCAAACTGTGTGCGAAAACTGATGAGTTTTTAACACTGCTGTATAATTATGGCCTCTTTTCCTATCAAAAAATTGGAGAGGCGTAAAATGGACTCATAGGGCAGAACTCTATTAATATTACAAGGCGCTACATCACTCCAAAGTTTGATGTTTGACATGTTTTCACCAAGCGAGCGGCTATTTTTTTTTCCACTGCAGAAGCTTTGAATCCTTGCATATTTCTCACTTGACCTTTCCAAAAATTACATTTTTTTCCCAGCATTATATGTTCAGAAACGAGTTGCCAGGGAACTTCAAAAAAGGTGTGCAGCTGGTCTGAAGGAGAACCTTTCTAATTCAAGCTCTGACAGCGGAGGATTCCGGTAATGATGAAGCTTTTGATCTGGTACCATTAGATAACATTCCTCCTTTCTAGAGACAGGTCCGCTGTCTCCCAAAGGACAAGAGAATGTTCTCCAGCACAGCAGAAAAGTCACAGAATATGCCTGAGTTTCTGCTAAAGGGATCTTCCTGAGTCACAGGGAGCTCTGCAGATACCAGTTTGACATTTTTATGTGTGTTTTAGCTTTGTATTTTGGAGGAATTATGCTGAAACTATTGGTAATTACAGCGGGTAAAGTTAAGATTTTTTACTTTCCTGGGGTTTGATAGGATTTTTATTAATACAAATGACTAAAGCCGCTTTGAATGAAGATTTCCAGCTTTCAACTTGTTGTGGAAATACAGAACTAATGCAGAGCAAACAGTAATGCGAGCCATTCATTCTCACACCATGAAAAGAAATAAAAGCAGCTCTGTTTTTACAGTCTTTTCTGTCTGTGATATACGACCTCCAATTAGATGTTTGTTTTGAATCTCCTCACTAAATATCTTGCAGATTTGTTCTTAGAAAATATGCATTATTATTCCTAAGATACAAATCTCGGTTGCCGTAAGCCTTTTCCAGGACTTGTCAATGTTGCAATTCTCTGGTTGGTGATAGAAGCCAATTAAAACCATGAAACTTTTATAGATTTTGCTCAAGGGAATTTCATCAGAATTTTTTTTCCCTGAGAAATCTGGTCAGCTTCCAATTGTGAAAACAGTCCCTCTATCCATTGCACCACAGACCCTCATCTGTTTTATCATCACCATTAGTGACACGACAAGGTTTTGACACCACCTTCGTCATTTCTTGCTCTGAATCATTGCATTTTACATTTTACATGCTCATGAAATGTTAACGGGGAGGAAAATATGAAATATTGCCTTGACATGGGGAAGTGGCAGCACACTGCATTTAAGACTGATGTTGTGAGCTGAGATGTCTTTTCTGGCCAGCAGTGGTTTACTTCATACATCACCTAGACAAGCACTATTTACCTGAACATTTACTGAGGCAGTTCAATTCAAGAGGGGCGCTCAAGGTCAAAACATCGGCATCGTTACCCAAGTAATGAGTCACTGTTCCCTCTGGTCATCTCTCTATACTACCCTTCAACATCATAGCACCGCCACACTGTCCATTACATTTAACACGGAGAGACAGAGATACAGAGATCACAGAGGAAGGCATAGAGAGAAAAAAATGAAAGTTATAGAGACAAGAAGGCAGAGGCAGAAATGAAAGAGAGGGGAAGAGAAAGGGAAAGACTGACAGCAACAATATTTCTCAATCACACCTCCCCCTCTGGTCTCAGCATCGTCTGCATCATTATTTATCCATACAGGTCAGACCTGCACACAGCTGACTGACTCTCTCTCTCTCTCGCTCTCTCTATGTCTCTCTCACACACACAAACAGGCTCAGAAGGATGGGACATTTAAAAAGTAATTCTGCATTTAACCCATTACCATCACAATGATGACAATACAAGGATCCCCCAATTTATGATATGACAACAATAAAGAAAGACACCTCTGTTATTATGACTCTACCGCTGTATGTGTGTGTGTGTCTCTCACACAAACACACACAATGAGAAATGGCTAAGCTGACTTTGGGCCCGTATGTAAGTCTCAGCGGTGTGACCTCTCGGGTGGGGGCGTGAGAACCGCCACGAACAAAGAGCGGGGCTGTTACAGCGTGACAGAATTACAGAGTGACTCGAGACTCATGACTGCAAAAGTGCTAAAGCCCGACTCGGCTCTGGTGTGAAAACATGCCTCTGTAACTTGCCACAGGTGAGCAGCAGTCTAAACAGTCCAGTCACAACCCCAATCATCTGCTCAAGAGGAAGACAGGGACCACTGGTCAACATCAGATACACGTCTACTGTGGACAGAACTCCAGGAACATTTTACAGCCTTTGGCTCACACTGACTCCAGCCAGTGAAGTCAACTGAAAAGGTGTGGAAAAATAACTGAAATCACTATTCTGACGCTTGTGTTTCCATGCATTCAATTTCTTGAAGGGATTTCTTGTGATGTTACATAAAAATTTAATTATGCTTAAAAACACAAGCGAGTGATCCAAAGACTTAATTGCACTTCTGAAACGTGTATTTGTCTTTATATATTACAACCTTCCTTCGAGTGCACTGAAGTCACGTGTAAAGCTGCACCGATATGACTGTCATAATCCATATTTTGCAGGATTGGCATAACAAAATAAAGAGCCAGTATATGAAATAATCATAATTATTGCTCGACCTTCCTTTGCTCTGCTAAAACCTATAATCCAGATCGACTTAGTGGTATAATGACTTCACCATTCTCACTGCCTCTGTGGATGGGGGTGCTCAATGTATTATGACAACTTCATGCAGAAGCAAAGTCACATGTACTTTAAGTCTTGCGGGGAGTGAGAGGCTCTTCTTTTGGAATGCTAAAACAGGAAGTTTTTTGTTTATGAAGTCATTTTTTCTATCTTTATTTATTCAGGGAAGGTTGACTGAGACGTGACATGTTTTTAAGCAATGCTCAGCTTAATTTTTCTTTCACATCCGGGGAGCTACCCGGGACAGCTCCAGTCCTCTGTCACTGGTCACTGACGAGTTTTAATGGGTCTTGTGTCTTGCTCAAGGGCACCACAGTGAATTACGTTTACAGAAGCAAGTTTCTTAGTCACTTTTTTTTCCAGATTTTATCATTTGATTTGAAAAGCATTGTGACGTGACACCGACTTCTCAACCCTTCAGGCTACCACTGCCCCATTAGGGAGGGGGATCATTAGTCTCCGTCTGTTTGGTGCTCCCCGAGTGTTTTCTTGTGTAGCGCTGCTGATATGAACTTGATGTATCACTGGGCTACAAACAACGGTCTAAAAATAGAGCCGAGCTGACAACATTGCTCCGTGAGGGTGTGTGCGTTTGCGTCAGCGAATATGCATGAATGTGCGTATGTTCGAACGGTCTCTAAGTTGTCCGGCACATCCTCCGGGTTCAGGATGAGCAGATTGAAGGATGCTACTTTGATTAAATATGATGTGTGTTTCTGTTCTCTACCAGCCTCTGTGATTGCATTAACACTCCTCTGATGGAGTAATTGAAAGGTTATCACGAATTTTACAGAATAAGGAGTATATTCATTTATTACATTCATTTATTATCCTCAATATGATGTCGGCTAATAAATCAAATCAATGAGTCATCTAGCATCAAATCCCTCTCTGTCTGCTGTTCCCTACTGGGGGGTTACCACAGTCTATCATCTGTTTCCATCTCGCTGGCGAACCAGGCCCCACCCAACCCGACACGGAAATCTGATTTTATGATCCGTGTATTTGATTTGGCATCGTCTTTTTGCCTTTGGCTAACCCTCTGTTTGCCGGATGCCCTTCCTGACGCAACCCCTCCCCATTTATCCGGCCTTGGGACCGTCAATTAGAACGCACTGGTTGGTGCATCCTCAGGCTGGGGAGCCAACCAGGGTTCAGTGTCTGGCCACAGGAAGTGGGGCTCAAACTGCCAACCCTGTGATTAGCAGACAACCCACTCTGCCTCTTAAGCCACAGTATGAAGATATTTTAGAACAACGTCAGGCAGAAAGAATCAAACCAACATGACAGCTACAAGTCCGTATAGTATATCAGCTTGTAAGTTTATTATTGTCAGTTTTGGCAGAGATTGTTTACTTCCATCAGATAAAAAAACAACTTGGCAGCCTCCTATTTAAGTCGTTTGGAAATAAATATCTTTCTCTCTTCGCCTTGCTAAATGTTCAACAAAGACTTCAACCTCACCAGCCACTCGTTTACTTTGGCTGTCTGCCAATCCACTCTGGCCAGGTAGCGTAGAGCCGGCTTGCTTGAGCTTGTAGGCTGAGAGCAGCTGTCCACAGTTTCTTCATGAACCTTCCTTGTTTTGGTTTGTCAGGCCAAAACAATGAGCTTAAAGCAGCTTAGCTCTGCAGGTGCAGACTCAGGTGCTGATTTTCAGTGGAATCATCAACACCAGCAACCCTGTAGTATTACTGTCGCTCAGTTTATTATCATGAAGAATGCTGCTGTGTACTACTGGATATTATGAGAAAAAAAATAGTAAGGTAGGTTAGCTGCATTTGAAAGATTTCATAATAACTATTCTTTCACATGTGGTTCAAGGCAAAACAGACGGTGTCGGTATGAGTGCTGTGGTTAAAGGGCTGGTTCCCATCACATGCTGAAAGTGTATGCAGTGAGCATGTACTAGTTAAGCCCTATAGATAAAAGCATCCATCATATGGAAGGTGTCAGTATTGTACTTGACTCCGGGGTTAGCAGCTACAACACTGAGTGCAGGATCACAGAGAGAAGACGACTTCATGCAAAGCACATCTGCTGGTGAGAACAGTTGCTCACTGTTGAGTAAGACTGTTGCCCTTCTTTCTATTCCACTAACTGAGGGGATCCAAACTCGTAGTGTCCTATTTTGCCCCCCAACACTAACCCTGTGATTAATTCTCATTTCATTCATGTGCACTTCATGTCACGTTAGTGCTGTTTGTCATGCGGGCAATAGCATTCCTCACGATACAGCGCAAAGGAGGGGTAGAAAGAAAACCTTTCTTTGCGAAGGAGAAAAGTCCCTTCGGGAAGATTACACAAGCTCTGCCGATGATATCATCAAATGAGCGTGCACGGAGAAAAAAGGAAGGGTGGGTGTAAGAAAGATGGGACTCAAACGGGGGATGGAAAGGCTGCATTTGAAGGGATCTGCTTTAATGCCAGTGTAATGGCTATGGACAGCCTTAATTCTACCGCTGGCTTTCTCTGGAGCGCTTTTCTTGAAAGTTTCTAATGAAATCAAGTCCTGTGATGACTCGCACCCACATGACAAAATTACAATCAACTAAGGAAGAAATTTGCGCTCACAGTTCAGTGATATGGAAGGCTGAGCAGGGAGAGGTGCAGAACCCCTGTCCACATAAATCATTAACTCTATGGGCGAGAAGAGGAAAGGACATCCAAGGAGGTCAAACTAGCCTGCAGGCACAGAGGGCAGACCTATATGTGGAAAAATTGTTTATATGTCCATGTGGAGCAATTCTCTTTAAGTTCTCTGAATCAGCAGGGAATCACTGACTTGTACACTTTCATTTAAGTCATCAGTCACTATTCACTAAGAGGTTTTTTATGAGGATATTCATATCTTTTTAATTGATTACAGGATTAATTTACAGGGCTGACAACTTCTGGTTGGTTGGGCAGTTGGTTTAGATGCTCTTGTTTCTGGTTAACAATTGCTGGTGTTGCTCTCAAAGGGAGTAAAGTGCTTCTTAAGACAATATTTTCAGGGGGACAAGGGATATTTGCAGACCTGATCTATTTAATGTCTGATAGGAATAAAAATAATATTCAAATGTATTTTACTCAACAGATGTTTTTGTGTTTTAATAATTTTACGCTTCAATACACGATAAAACTCAGGAAGACAGGAAGTCAAGACACCTCCGTTTTCACAGCTTTGAACTCGCCCAACCTAATGAAAGTTGTTGGTGTTGCAGCGTTTAGTTTGAAAGGATGACAAAAAGTGTAAAGCTCAAAATGATTTTCTTATCCCAGCTCAACAACCAAGATGGCAAATCATATAAAAACGGTAGACATAAACTGTTTTTTCAGGGTGTCTGTTGTGGGATGCCCCCTCAACTTTCATGTTTAACACTTGATAGACTTTGAGTGTGAACATATCAGAATTGGCATATGCTCGGTCTAATAAATAGCCTAATTGCGTTCTGTGAAATAAAACTGCAGGTGCGACAGCTTCAGCGGCTCCAGGCTCTGCCGGTAGCAGCAGTTATACCGATTTAGTTAATCTAGAGATAAAGTGCAGATTTTCCTTTCTTCCATCAACCAATCGATTGGTTGAAGAGTAGATAGAATTTCAGTCGACCAAGATTTTCTTTGGTTGACTACAGCCCTATTGATCTGTTGTGCTGGAAGATTCGGAGCGACTCATTAAGAGAGGACAAAGTAAATGCAGCATTATGGCTCATGAATGGAAAAAAATCCTGACAATATAACTGGAGTCTAGGTCATGTATTTGCTGAATTGCTGAACAGTATGCTATCTTATTTAAAAACGCATTCCTTGCATTTTTTTCCCTGCCTGGTGGAGTTGACATTAAGATAGATCTACTCCTCCATGACACTGCCAACACCAGGAATCCTCAGAGTTTGCAAATGTTTATGTATGAATTATTAAGGCAAACACCCATATTTGCTTTTGGATGTATTGGAATAAAAGCCTCAAAAAGCAGCAGCGGGAAAAATGGGAGGGGTGAAAGGCAAGAGTGAGAGTGAAAGCAAGATGGAGAAAGAAACGGAGCGAGAAAAAAAAGACTTATCTTACCTTCAAGCACTGTAAGCTTGGCGCTGGTGTTGATGTCGCCAGCACTGTTGGTGGCTGTGCACTCGTAAATGGCTTCGTCTCTGTGTGTGCGCAGTGGCTGGATCCGCAGTACGGAGCCCGAACCATCATCAAACTCAATCACCTAGGAGAGTGAGAGCAAAGCAAAAGGCCAGGAATGTTTTTGTTAGAGGCCTTTTTTACTTTTCCACGGATATCACTTGATTGCCACATATAAATAACATTCATTTAGACTTGCAGATTACAGTGTTCTTGGCTTTTGTGTTTCTGATCTCAGAGAAGAAAAATGTGCCAGTTTTGCAGCTTTACTGGTTTCTGAAAAGCCTATTTTCATGTTGTGCTGCAAAAATCAAGACTTTTCAGAAGCAAAATAAAGATAGAAAAGGTCTGTTGTTCTCACTAAAAACAACTAATGATTTTTTTTAAAGCAAAATGTCCTTTTAAATTTAAAGTGAGTATCTTATTAAATCATATCAAAAAACGCTATGATGCAAAGCAGAACCTTAACAAGGATCATGTCAAGTAATACCAACCAGGAATATAATCCAATAGGACCCCCAGCTATATTACACTACAGAGGAATGACTGGTCAGAGACAGTGTGAGTTCCCACCTAAGGTACTTCCTTCTGTTCATATGGGTTCAAAAAGAGGGAGGGAAAATACATCAAGAACTACATCAAGGGGGTGTATGGCCAGAGCTGGTGGTGCTGAGGAACAGAAGGGGAAGAACGAGGGTGTGAAAAGACTGAAAGAGATGAAGAGGACTATATAAATCAAGATGGAAAGAGATTAAAGAGAAGGGAAGCCTGTCTGGTCTCACTCGGAAAAGAGAAGAGTTGGTGTGATGCTCAATAACAGGGCAATTGATTGTGGGTGCTGTGAGAGTGTGTGCTCTGTGTGAGCGCTGCCAGTGTGGATGTGTCTGCGTTAATGAGAGAGGGCTAAAGAGGCAGTCTAAAGCCCACGCCATGTTTTCGTCACGTGTCTCGTGTTTGTTTGCCTGCTTGTATTTTTGTGTGCACACGTGGGTGTGTCTGTGAGCGCTCAGCGATCGGAAAAGTCACACACGAGTGCTCACCTCAAAGCGCTGGGAGCTGACTTTCTTGCCTTTCTTCATCCAGGTGATTCTGGGTTTGGGCTCCCCAGTGGCCTGGCACACAAACGACGCAACTCCCCCTGAGATGCCCGTCTGGTCCTCTGGGGATTTGATGAAACTTGGCAAGCCTGAGAGAGCGAGAGCAAAAGGGGCAGAGGGAGATGGAAAGTGATAAAAAGAGGGAGGGAAAGAAGTCATGGACCAGGGAAGAGGGAGAGCAGAGGGGAGGGGGAGAGGTGAAGGCGATGTTAGTGCCAGTCACATCAGCATGTAAAACCTGGTTATCTATGGGTATCACTTTCTCCACACAAAGGCAACAATGAGAAAAGCCGCAGTGGCATTGTTGCTGCGCACACCTGCAGCTCAGTCATGGGAGAAACATCCAGTCTTTGTGTGTCTGCCTCTTACTGTATCATGTTGAATTTCTCACATATGCTTTGACACGCTACTTGAAACAGAGTAAAGTTTTTTGCCTGCAGACAATAAAGTTGCAGTTCTGTCTATTGAACATGAGGGACTGCATTAAACTCAACAGATTAAAGGAGCAGATAAACTCCTACTCTTCCACAAAAGACGTCACAGAGAAAGAGGAGAAAGATGCTGCTGGATCAGACACTCTGGGAGTTAACTGGGTTATTTAGCGTTCAAACAGCCATTTATGGCTTATAAGGCATTAAGATTGGTTGGCATGTGCTAAAATCCAAACAAGACTACTACCACAAATATGTTGTGCTCATGCTTGTGATCCGTTAACCTCTCTGTGACTCCTTAGATAATCCGTGTTTTCAACAACACAGTGGACTACCATGGAGAACAGGTATCAACGTGGTTCCCTGTTTGACTTCAGGGTGTTTTTGCCGAGCACCACACCCAACATCATTCTGCGGAAGACAATGCAGTGTCTGTTTCAGCGACAGCCCGTCGAAGTTGGCACGATGCAACAATGAGTGCACCTCAGCTACATGCTATAGCCGCCATGCTTGATGCTTTATTTACAGCCTCAGACGTGCATAATACATGTCTGGCTTCAACAATGTGCCACGACGTTCTTATTACCAGCTCTATCAGCTCGTGTTTCATCTCTAGAGTCATTAAAGAGGGAGGTGGGGGACACCTAAACCGCAGTGATGACGAGGAGACCGCCCCGTAGAGACACGCACAAAGGGGTGAATCATTATGCCGTGTACACAGACACCAGCCTTCTCTCACTGAGCACACACTGGGGAGAATCCAGCAATGGATGCCACCATTCTTTTCTGTTTTATGTGTTCTAATATAACGTCGGTGGGAGAATGAGGAAGGCAATGGTGGTCGTCAATATCTAGTTAGCATAGCATTGTACCTCTGTCCGATAAGGATAGGGCCTTTAGCGAGCACATTTTCCAGGTCTACCTGTTATATTATCAACCTCTGCCCTCACTTGGTTAGAGAGAGAGAAAGGTGGTGCTGTCTGTCCTTGCTCAAGGACATCTTTGCAAAGGAGCTTTCTTTTCAAGCTATACAGCAGTATACAATAAAAGAGATACTGCAAGCATACAGGCAGCGACATGTGCGTGCATATATATACACTTTGATGTGAGATGCACAGAAATGCAACTGGTTGGAGGAACAAGAGGTACAAGCAGTAATATGAAATCTTTAATGTATCTCCTGAATAAAGGCTTACTATCCATGTAAGAGTCCATCAAGTACTGGAATTTCCTTAACATAGAGACACACTCACCCTCTATCTTCTACAAGTTGTTAATGCTTGAATCGATGAATTGCAATCTTTACAATGATCATACAGAAACAACATTAACAAGTGAAGAGCAAGAATTCAGCTGTTATTGTTTATTCTTTCAATGATCCATTTAATGACGTGTTTTTCTTCTAAGTTCCTGTCAAATCACAGTAAAATTAGCAAAAGAGATTAAAACTTGTATGGTCCTTCAGTCATGATAAAATAAACAAATCCCCAGCATGTTAACACTGAAAGGCTGAAGTGTACTGTGGTGCAGTGTAGAGTGTGAGTAGGCAGTTATGCGTGCTTGGTGATACACAGTAAGCCAACACATCCATCCATCCATCTGTGGCCTGTGACCCCTTCATAGTACCTAAACCCACCTGACATTTGAATGATATTTTCATCCCGGTTCTCCCACGGACAAGATGTAGAGTGCGACGGCACAGAAATAAATCCTTTTCTTTAGCATCAGAATGTGACTGTGACACACATACAGGCAGCAGCAGGAGGGCTGTGCTAATGATTCAAACCTGATAAGCTCTTAAGAGCGTATGCCTGAGCATGCATCTGTGCGTGCATGGGTGGTGAGCTGGAATCCTCAAGACCTGATTATCACCAGTCTGACTTCCAAGAGTCCCTGCTAACATCTGTCCACAGCAGTTCTACTGAAGTTGATTGGAGGACTTTTCATTTTGTTGCTAAGATGGAGGATCAGGCGGCATTAAAGACTTCTCGGCATATGCTCGAAATTAAAGGATGTAAGCTCACGTATTGTCAAAAAACATTTAAGAGAGGAAACGCTGGATCTCAGAAATCATAAGGACATTTAAGGATAAGTGAAAGAAAAGGGGTAAACTGGCCCTCACCGAGCTTTTCCCGTATTAATCCTCTTTAAGAAGCTTCCCCTGAATTTTGATAGTTAACCTATGACTCAAAGGCGAAACTATGGCAAATTCTGAGCTGTCCATCGTTAATCCAGATCTCACCAGGCATTAAATCACAAAATCTGGTCGGGGTTAATAGTGGTCCTAACACATTCTAACGAGAGGGCAGAAGCATTTATTTTTGGGCTAAGACTCTGCAGACTTCCTCCATCACTGTGCCACCACTGGCGGGTAAGGATATCAAACTGTTGGGTTTTGTCAGTTCTTTTCTTAGAGAGACAAAATCCATACTCGACCCTTTTTTTTCTCTCACTGTGTCCCATTTTCCTGGTTGTCAGGCACTTGTCACATGAAAACAATGGCAGGGACGAGGTGGAAAACACATAAGCCTACCTATGCAAATCCTTCACTCACACTGACTGCAAGCTTTGAGCTGCACTCTCTCTCAGCTTTGATACATCACACTCAAAAACTCCTATCTTGACACGCACGACTCTAACCCATGCGCTCCTCTCGCCGTCACATCCGTCAGGCCCACTTTTGGTGGCAACGTGTCAGAATTTCAGAGGTTAGCACTCATGAATTCCTCATTTGCCACATTTTGTTTACTCGCACTAATCATGTTAAGACGTTGCTCCAATTACTGGCACCCTTTTTATGTAAACACCTAAACTGGGTTATCAAAATCAAAGCAGATAAACAGATAAACCAGATAAGCATGTCTGGACTAAAAGTCAATCATTCAATCTACTGGTTTTAATTACCAAGTGAGTGCGTCGGAAAGATCAAAAAGTGATCCACATGCAAAGCAGTGTTGCTGCACACAAGCTGCATTTCTAGCGGTGGTGGTGGAAAAAAACACGCAATTGTTGTTAGTAGAGCAAAAAGGCTTTCATGTTACAATTAATGAATGTAATAAATTAGTTAATCAAAGCGAAAAACAACACAAGTGAAAAGTCTTATTTTGTGGGACGGATAAGGTGTTTCTTGCGTGCTACCACAGATCCTGACAGACAACCTGATTGTCAAACAAATCATAGGGGCATTAGGGAAATGAATGCAAACCCTTTCAACGCCTCATACTCAAAAACTTGACAGAAGTGCTAGCTTAATCTAGCACTAGTTATTAGTATTCCTAATACTGAGCAGTTATGCTTTAGGGGGGTCACAAACAAGGTGTACTCTCACTAAGAATCACAAGGATGCATATTTGTGCCCTGTTGGCTTGAAATTTAAATTTGAGGGCAGGCTATTGACAAATCTGCATAGATCCCTGGTTTACTGAGGGAGCCTGGAGGCTACTGATTGCTCTGTGTGGGGGGGATTAAACAACTTCTCTCAGTTAACCTAATGCCTGCAGCAGTATTTGAGGAGGCTGAGGTCATTAGAGACATGAAAGGTACGGGGGGCTTTCCAAACTCTGGTACTGCTACAGGTGTTTATTTTCCACTACACAAGAGGTGATGAGGAACACTTTTGTTTGTCAAGGGGTTAACAAAAAAAAGGGTCTTATAATACATAACATTTAACTGAAATGTCTAAAAATCACCAGATCTATGTTGTAGACTTACAGTATCCCAAACGTTTCCAACAGTGTTCAAATCCAAACAAATTCATACTTTTATTTAACGATGAATTCCACAATGATTCCACGCTACTTCATAATATTATTAAGCCACTTTTGTTATTGACCCCTAGTGGCAGAAATTACATGTTGCATAAATGAATATGGGTCACATTTCAGGAAATGAGGTGAGCTTTTAAGAGAATGGTTAAAATGGAAGGTGGTTTACTGACTGACTTCTAACTCGCTCAAAGCAGTGCTACTCTATGGCACGTTTCCTAAGCAGCTATACAGTTCTCTCTTTTTTCCTTGTTGGGGGCCTTAGAGGAAGGCTTGTAATAAATGGAGAGACAGCAGGGAGAGTCGTGTAAATGGCACTTGTGTGGCTAACAATTAGTGTATTCCCAGGCCTGCCAGAGTGCCCAATGAGAGCTACTCTGTGGTGTAGAGTATCAGGGATCGATATACACGCGGCAGAGAGAAAACCATTAATTCTTATTAATAATGGATTAGCAAGTTATCATTTTCATGAGGCAACACTTAGTGGAAATTTGTCTGATGGCATCAGCACTGGTTGTGTTAATGGAACACTTCCATTAAGGCCTTTTTCGGGCCATTAGCAGGCAACTTGTTTGCAATTAATTCCATATAAAGCTGCCTCCCCTGCAAGTTATTTACCCCGATAAAGTCAACTGCACTTCAGGCTGTTTGTTTAAACCAATAAACATCATGTTTGCTATCTGCACTTATCTTTTACAGCTGAACACCAAGGAGCATTGTGTTATATTTTTTCCAAATGGCACATGAACACGGCACATGTTAGAATTTATAAGGAGGGATCCTGGGACTAAATAATATGAAAAAGGGTTTCTCATAATCATCTCCCTGTGGTCGATGCATTTCAGGTCAACATGATTTATTTTTATTATCTGCTTTTTAAATTGCAATCTCAAATCTGTCACATCGAGTTCACATTATAAAGAGATAGCAACACAGCTGTCATTGTGTAAAGTGGTACAGCAGTCCACAAGCTCCTCCATTTGTTCTTGTTGTGTCAATCACATCATATTTTTCCCCTCACTGTGAACCAACTAAACATATACTTAGTAAGATGAGACACACTGGGAATGTTTTTAGCTCAGGTAATTTGGCCTAAATTTCTTCTTTTGTGACACAAAGGTTCAGTGTCTAGTATTATCTCCTCACGCTAAGAAGATCCTGGTTTCAAACACGTCGAGGGCCTATATGGGTGGCGTGCTTTTTTTCTAAACGTGTTGAAACAGGTTTTTGCTGGATGGCCTGGTTTCGTTGCACTATCCACCCCCACTCATCGACAGTCAGCTCACACAGCATTCATTCCTGATAACACAGGAACTGAAGAAACTTTTTTCTTTGTGAGAACGATAGTCTCATGGCTGAAGATTGATGGAGCTTTATAAGCTTTATCAGAACTTCAGCGAAATCACAAGAGCAATGTGATTCATCATCACTTGGGCAGTGTACTTAAGACAAAATGTCTAAACCTATGGAAGAGAAAGAGAAAAAGAAAAACATCAAACTTTCAATACCCCGGTGGACCACGAAGACGGCCTTTCAATCAGGCCTTCCAGCCCTCAGTGAATTATTCAAGACAGCAGAGAAGAACAAGAACTCTAAGTGCAATTACCCTTCACTCCTCTCTTCCCAGTGTGAGCAACATTAATGTAATGGCTTTCATCTTCTCAAGCCGATTAAGAACGAGGGAGGAATCTCTCCAGCCCGCTCTCTCTCTCTCTTCTTGTCTGTCAGTCAATAGATGACATTTGAAAAAACACAATGTGCTTTGGTGACCAGTGCCTGGAGTGGCCATTTAAAAACAAGTGTTTAAAAACATGCGAGGATAAACGCCTCATTGTGTGCTTTGTGACTGTGAGGATGTGGGCGTTACTAGCATCACACGATGGCGAGGCTGAGGTTTTGAATTACCTGTAGTATTTAAACTGGCGCCCAAACTAAATCTAGTCAAAGATGACTCATTACCTGTGGCTTTTTCAACCCACCACACCTTAAGGGAAAGTTTTAACAGACACTATGGTTTGCACTTTGCTTTCTTTGTTACACCTTGTTAAGGCAGCACTACTTTTGCCACAAGAAGAAAAATATAAAAGCTCATGTTGTTTTAATGAAAACCATGGTCATAAAATTAAATTGTACCAGTATATGTTTTACAGCTTCCTCTTTCTGCCCATAATGTCTGGCTGGTTGGAGACTCACCATATTATCATCCGCAAACAACTGATGTATAGTCTGGCACACAGTGTGGACAATGCAAATGTAAAATGCAAAATCACTCCCTGTCTCCAATGAACAGGCTTTTTATGAAGTATGTGGCCCTAGCCAACAAGACAAGCCTGCTAATGTGTCGGCTGAAGTGCACAGCTAATCTGCATAACCCTGGGGCTACATCACCTCCGATGTTCATTTAGTTCGCTTGATGAAATGTTCTCATTTGCACTGTCATGAAACTAAGTGTTTTTTTTTTGTAGGTGTTTTTTTCTGCTGCATTTGTAGGCATGTGTGGGTGGCTAGCACAGTGTCAACCTGGGGACACTCGCATGCAAAACAAAATACAAAGGGGGAAAAGTACATTTTGAATGCAGCTTGAATATGCAATAAAGTACATGTATAGTATGGCACCTTTGTAATGGAAATCCAAACTACTCTGTAAAGTTGCTGTGGGAATACATAAGGAGATTTGGGCAACTGATGGAGGGCTTTGTTAACACTGCTGGGTAAAGTCCAATGGTCACCTTGGCTCAGACCCTAACATTAATAGACCAGTGTGGGGAAAATGTTAAGTGTGTTAAGTGATCCCGGGAGGGGGTGGGATGGTGGCTCCGCTGCTGAGATGGCTCCTAGCTTCTTCAGAGATCCCATTTTGGGGTTAGCTCATCATCCATCACCACACACCCCCTTGTGACCCCACTAACCTCATTAATTTGCCTCCCCTAGATTAGCCCTCCTCAGAGACCACAAAGAGCCCCTACCATTGTTCTCATTGTCTCACCCATGTGGCCCGGAGGTCTTAAGTAATTCAACTCTGCACTCGCCAAAATTGAGGGAGAAATTAGATTATGTTACTGTAGGGACGTGGAACAACAAAGAGATGGCTTTACATGTGCCAACAGGCTCTTTATTTTTTTTTTGCTTCCCTTATGATTTAGCATCTTTGAAAAGCTAAGGCGACCATTTACCCATGAAATAGTTCCCACCTGAGATCCAGCCATGTTTTATGCCGCTCCATGTCCACAGGCTGTTTGAGCTGAGTTAAATGGCTTTAAATGCACCTTAGAGAAGGCTCCAAAAGTAAACAATACACAGGTGTGAGGTAAAGCGCCTGTCAGTTACTTGATTATGTCCTATTTAATACCTGCAATCGTGAATTTCTCCCGAGTGTGATCAATGATCAGGAAGTGACATAACAGCTGTATGGTCATCCTTGAATGCTCTGAATATTTCCCACATTATATCTCTCAGCACAAATTAAATCCACATCAACTCTTTGACATCTCGCCGTAATTATTTCAATTCAGAGTAGCTTCAGATTAAGTGAGACTGTAACAAGTAAAAAGGAAGCGTGAAGAACTGAAGTATCTTGTCAACAAAGTCATCACTCGGAAGACAGAATTAAAATGTCTTTCTCCATCTGCTCTTTTCTGGAAGGACACCGGCGGATCTTGTCATCCTGTGGCATTGCAGAATCCGGGACACAGCAGCGGGTTTGGGTGACTGCCTGTGGCCCTGCTATTGAGCTCCCTAATTAAACTATTAATCTCACGCCATTAACCTCCGATGACCCCTTCCTCCCTCCGTTCTGACATTGCTTATGAAAACAACTTCCCATCGTATCTCCACAACCTCTAAATTGCACTCTTCCAACACTTTATCTTGCAGACGTTTTTCGAACATATATTTTTTTCCCCCGCTGATTTCTCAGAGCGCATTTTCTCCTGTTTAGCTCTCTCTCCACCTCGGCCTCTCTTCCAGCTCGCCTGTCTGTATGATGTGTGTGGACCACAGCTGTGTGCTGTAACTGCATTACTCTCCAAGTGGTTCTCCAAGGTGGATATTGTTACTTTTAATTAAAAAAGAATCAATTTCTATCCCTGTCAGATTTCGAACTGGGTGACCATATGGACACTTAAAAATACAATCCAATTTCCAGCCACTGAGCCCCCCCCCCCACAGCTGACCACCCCCTCTTTGGCTCCTCCATCACAACAGTCTACTGGGGGTGGCCATAGACTTCTTTTATAGGTTCATTTTTTCACAACACTCAAGCCAAAATTTTGATAAGATATGCTATATTACCACCTGTTTGGGGATTTTTCTGTCTAAAGCCAAGGGTAGATGTAAATTTAGCATAACGATCCAGTGGGAAACCGCTTTGTGGTCTCACCATTGGACAAGAAAGACACACAATGGCAGAGAAATTGTCTATAGAACTAACAAACCACAATTAATCTATCGGTGGTACGCGAGGGAACACAAATAAGACAGTAAAAGGTTGCGGCATGACACAATGGTTTGAGTCACTTTAAACTTATTATGCTAATTATGGCTGCATTGTAATCCTTCCACCGCTGAGAGTGAAAAGAGTAGGCTCGGGTACAAAGGCCTCGGCGGTCTTGCCGCACCTCGCATGAAAAGCAACCCGAGATTATAACATGAGAGGCACGAGAGGAAACACATACATCAAAAGCTTATTAAAGGCAATGAAATAACTCACAATGACAGCACTACAAAAAGATAACCATTATGTTTAAGTGCTGGGTATGTGTGACTTTGAGGCTGACCTTGTGGGCCAGTGGCCTATTGTGTACAAGGAGGCTGTATGGAGGGCTGGTTGATTAGGCTGAGCTCCCCAGGGATCGATGGGACGTCTGCGATCAGCACTCAGAGTAATCACACTGTATTGTGTGCCTACTCAATGAGGGCATGAGACGAATGATGTCACGGGGCTATAACACTGATAGTGCTGGTGCAGGATTTCTTGTACTTATTTGTACTTCTAAATCATGATGAATTGTACCATCTTAAGCCTTCCTCCAAACAAACCGTAAGACAGCAACCTTTTGAAATGCAGCCATCCTAAACCAGCAAACAATGCCCTGCAGACCAGACTGAGGGAAGGACTAACACTGTTCACACGTTTGCTACCTGTGGTTGCTTGGCCTGCTGAACTTTCTTTAAGCAGGAGACACCAAACTGAACCCATGTAATCAGAAACCTGCCAGCCACCCCACCCATAATATCTGTCTGGTGTCTGCCCTGTAATACAGGAAATCCAAACCAGAACTATCAAGTTCACATAACTAAGTTGCATACAAATTACAGGCATCAGATGTACACAACCCTGCTATTAGTGGTAGGTGTTATTTTTGCCCCGCAACTGTCTTATTTTAATTCTATGTCTGTTTGCTTTACAGTCTGGGGAAGAGCAGGTCCAGGACTTTCTCCATGTGTGCTTTAAACTACTATATTAAACTGCAACCATTGTCCACGTTAACCCATTGTTCACAGATTGAAAACAGTAAAACAGAAGCTGGCTGGCTGTGTCTTGCTGTGTGTGCATCTTTTAAAAAATGCTTTGTTGTTTGGAAAAATAGAAACTGTATGGTCAACACGCCCTAAAGGCATAAAATACTGAAGCACCAACCATGACAAAATATGTTTTATATAGTTTTAAATGACTTCAGCCAACCTAAATATTCACCTTTATATATAACTCTCAGCACAGCATAGATGAAAAGCAGCACAATGGCAGCACAGCTTAATAATGAGACCCCATCCAGACTCTGGGCCATACTGGGCATCTGACAGACTCAGCACATCAAATAATATCTTGGCACCTTCAATGCCCCTGACATTGCCTTTTTTTTCCCTTGATGATCTCTAAAAAGCACAAGCAGTTGAATCAATTTTGTTCATCCCCTTAGTGGCAATTGCACAACATAACATGACAATAAACGCGGTGCACAGCCAATAAATAAATTATTGGCACTGCATATATTTATTTTCTTTGTCAAGAGGAGCTCTATGCTCAATATTCATAGACCAAAAATTGTCCTACAGTTATTTAATTAACTTCCTTCAGACAATTAATCATCAGAAAGCCATTCTTTATTTGAATTCTTAAGTAAGTGTTCGTATTCAGAGTTTGTTATTCTATATCAGAAAGCAATGTAGGGACGAGATGCTGTAACCTATTGCAATAGTTTTGGTTGCACAGGAGTAGCAGCATGAATGATCTCGAGTCAAACACATATTACTGTGTTTAAGTCTAGGGAAGGATTCAGTGCAGCAGGGCACATCTTTTAAGTCTTACTTAAGCATTACTGCTCCAGTCAAAGTTTGATTTGCTCCGATCACATTACAGGGAGCGAGCAAAGACAGTCTTGCCAGACCGCAAGAAAAAAAGACAGGACTGCAAAACTTTTCTGCAAGGTCAAGTTCACACTGATACTGTGCAAAACTCCAGACACACCACAACAGACAAAGACGATAGCACAGGGCTGAGGGGGACAAGGCAAAGGGGACAGAAAAACAAATCCTACTGGACCCACGTATGAAAGGACAGGGCGGTTGGCGTGGTCGGGCGGGGGAGTGGGAGGGGTCGGGGTATAATTGAATTACAGTGACCCTATGACAGCACTATAGGTGAGGTCATGTGTTGAATTAATTCTGTCCCTGACCCTGTCTTTGACAGGGCAGTGCCTCTTGGCTGCCCCCAAGATCCGAAGCGCGGCAACGGTGACACATCTTTCTGAGCGCCTTCTTCCAGCTAAAACCGTCATTTAGATTGACAGACGGTCACAGAGGCCGATGGAGCATCGCTGCACGCTGTGTACGCTTATTTTTAGTGCAAATGCTAAAGGTCCATATCCTTTGGGACATGCGTTAGATGAGCTGCTATTTATGTTTTCTGCAATCCACCCAAGACAGGAAATGCAAATGGTATCTATACGCTATGTTAATGCACAGCATGAAAACGTGTCCTCTATATATATCCACATGTGCAACAACATAGTGGGTTAAATTCAACTTTACATAATAAGGTCAGTTCCTTTAAACAAGGAAAATGTATACAACAGGTTTACTTTCTTGAGCTGATCACTAGATGAGGTAAAACACCTGAAATTATTCTCACAGAACTTGCTTTCTACCCTCCAACTGTGTGTATCTTTTATCGTGTGTGTAGGAAATGAAGAGCTAAAAAACTCTTACTGTCAAAATACTTATGAAGCTTAATCTATTATTAGACTGTACCAGAAGCCAGGCAGGACTTCACAGGTGAATGAGGTTACTTACTGTCTGCCAGAGAGGAGAACACCATGCAGCTGAGTAGAAGCAGGAACAGCAACGCCCCTCTGGGCAGGAGGGGCGCTGCCAGGTGAATATTAGGCACCATGTTCCAAGTTGGCACTGCTCCCTCCTCAGTCCCCTGCTAGACACGTCCCACTCTGACAGGATCAAAGACTAACACCTGGGAAAGCAAACACATGCAGAACAGGAGTAGAGAAAAATTAGTATTCAAACTCACCATATATTTGCATATATTTGAATGAGCATAATAACACAGGAAAGCAGAAATATCAAACACGCGCCAGAGCAGAGCAGAACCAAAGGAGATGGAAATTTTGTATACTTGTAAGAGAACAACAGCACACAACACTGAAGATCTTTGGTCGCGATCAACAAGACACCCAATACCCACAACAAAAATCCTGCTCGGGGCAGAATAAAAATACAAGTGAAGCGAATGTAACACGCAAACTGCATCAGCAGAAGAGTTAGGAAACAAATGCAGTACAGTGTTACAGAGAAATCATGGGAGGAAATAGCAAGAACAAAGGGGAGGTCAGGACGCAGGATTAAGCTCCACAGCTATCCTCTCACAATGGGGATCAGGAGAAAACCCAGAGGACCTCCTAACCAGGACTCCCTGAGGACCTCCGCCCACCTAATGTTCCCCATTAAGAAATTGAAACTGTGTCTTCCAGATGGGCTCAAATCACACAAAGTGCAGTGATCTCATAATATGACAACATGCATGCATACATAAACATTTAACATACAACACACCCCAAGGGGCGACACGGTTGGTCAACAAAGCAGCAGCAGGTGTACCGCAAATTAACCACAATTAACCAAGCTATGAAACAGAAAGCTTTGCTCCATCATTTTAAGTAGTGGGTGGAGACACAAAAACAAAGGCTGTCTCTCAAATTAAACTGCGCAAGCACGGCTCCTTTGTCTTTTTAGGAATTAGATTTAGTGTAGGAAATGACTAAGGCACTGATAAGATTTGGATGTACGACCTTAAGTTTGTTATAGCCTGCAGTTTCTAAGTCTAATGCTATTATAAACAAAGCAACTGTGCATCCCCATAAACTGAGCTAACTAAATTTCTTATCCCTGCACTCTTGCCCGTGGCTATCTGTGATGAGCAATCATAACGCTGTAAAGTAGACCACAATATGGAAAGGATAGATATCTCTCTTTAAATTAAGGCTGTATCTCCAAAGGACTTCAGGAAAAAAAAAAAAAGAACTAAAATGAGAAAAGTTTAAAAAAGTTTTTAGGAAAGCCTACTTCTGTCTTCAAGGGCTCCCTGAAAATGATTCTGTACAAAGCTTTTACAAGAGGACTATTGGAATTGAATTGAAAACTTTCTGAGCTCGTCGGTTCGGTCTGCCTGAGTTTTTAGCGGCGAGCGAACAATACTGATTGCTGATATTTGTGAAAAGAGAAAGAGAGGCGCTCACACTGTGGAATATCTTGAGGCTTGCTGGGTGGCCGGTCAGCTTTAGTCTATTCACTTCAGCTAAATAAGTTAGAGTGTCAGGAACACAATGCTACCGGTATCTTGTGGAAGAAAAACCTTTCCATTCTTAAGCCTGTGGAGGTGTTGAGCAGCCCATTACTCATGTGGCGATTTCAATGTGTGTGGAAACGCTGAAAAAAACGCACACACCGGGCACCTTTTCGACCACCCTCTTTGTGCAACAAGACCATGGAAAACACTGCCAGGCAGAGATCTTAGCAAAGTAAAATTTCAAGAGTTTCCTTTTCTTCATCTGAGCTCTGCTTTAACCTCTTTCAACGAGTCTCTTGGCAACGGAAAAGACAGGCATGGCTGAGTGAAATGATGAGGGAATGCTATTTGTGAGTCACAGTGCTGCTGCCTCACCTGGGCACATTTGCAGACAGGTATCGTTGACGGCTAGCGCTTCATCACCAGTTTGTCACTTACAGGAATGTGCCTCGAGGCTTTCATGTCTACTAAACCAATTTCCAATTTCAACACACCTTGCATCTAAGGAATTTCCAAACACTGTGTGCAGCCAAGCCAACATCATCAAACGTCAATGAAAGTTCAAGCTGAGATCGTATCGAGCACTTACACTTCTTCCTTCATGCAAATTTTTTGAGACATCAAATAATTTATTAACCTCTGAAAAAAAAAAGATTCCCCTTGTGTCTTCACCTTCACTGGTAATGAGAAAGTAGCTCATTGTTGGTGTGTTAAGCTGTATCAGTATGGAGAAGAAAGAGATACACAAATGCACTGCTCAGGGTGCCAGAGAACTGGATCACACCCCCACTCTGCAACCACAATGAAATACATTTAGGCCCTGTTTCTTATTTCATGTTAATACCCCAAGTTAGCTTTGCAAAACGAGTGCAACTCACATCAAGTTTGTTGGCTGGCAAATTTGTTTTGACACCCGTTTTTTTTTCTACGCCAGCGTTGCGTTGGTTCATGTCGGTGGGTAGAGAGAGCGAGTGAGGCTGATAGAGTTGGCTACTCGCCGTGCTCCAAACCCTTGGCGGTGGAGGGATATCTTTTACAGCAGATGCCAGAGAGAGGCAGATGCTTTTCATCTTCAATAAGACAAATTCCTAGAGCGAGGTTTATTCTTTATTTATATAGCTACTTATTTATCCCAGTGCAGCTTGGTGCCTCCCAGCTGCACACAAATACTATGGGACAGACACTTGCCACTATGTGCATTTGTGCAATTGTGCTGTGGCGGTGGAGCTGCTGAGGGAAGGCCGGAGCAGCGACGTGGAAATGGTGCAGTGTAATCCAAAATCTGAGCAAGTGGCTCAGCACACAGGAAGACATTGTTTGCAAGTATGTGGGAGAGAGCGAGAGAAAAGCAGTAAGAACATGTAGGGGTGGATGTCTGCCCTTGTGAGATTGTGCGTGAATCCTTCTGTCTTGGTAATGCTTTAATTCTGAAGCCGGGTTGGTGTGTGAGAGTGAGGGAGGAGAGTGGGTATGAAAGAGTGGCTGAAATGATCATCCAGATTATTTCATCAGAAACTGAGATTCTAATTAATTAATGAGATTCAGGAGGTAAATTGTTTTACAGCTACAGTATATTATTGAAAACATTATAATTTAAAAATGCAGTGCACAAACTAAAATAAACTAGTATTCCATAATATAAACATACAGAATAGTCATGTATGTATATATAAGTTCTCTATACTTTTTACACTGTGATGAGTAAAATTGAGGCATTCTGGCAAATAAACTTTAAGCTGAATTTAATTAAAGCAATTATATATCACATCAGCACAATATAAAAGTAAGTTTATGGAGACGAGAATTTTTATTGTGCTTATGCAAACACAATTGAGTGATAACCAAGATGAAGTGTCCTGATAATAAAAACATAATAGACGAGACAAAGTTAACGATTTGTTAGTTCCCTCCACCTCATTATCACTTGTAACATGGACACAGGCAACAAAGGGCGAGGATGCATTTGATAAATTCAAGCTTCCTGCGCTGATGAGCTAATGTTTCGGAAGAGTCGTTCATTAGAGCCGAAACCTTGTTGAATGGCTCGACAAAATTTGACGTGTAGGTGGTGATTCAGAGGTCTGCCAGCAGGCTAAACACAATTTATGCTGCAGCATTGGATCTTGTGTCCAATTTGTCAAGATGTCAAGATCATGTATCCTATATATAGACAGAGGACTCAACGTTTTATCTTGGCGCACAGATAACAGAAGGTTATTAAAGGGATATTGAAGAAGAAATAACCTTTACCCTAATCGACCAGCCACTCCTCAGGGCATCCACTTTTTTAAGACCTTTAGAAAGAAGCTTTGAAGTGTTGAGTGTCTGGGGAGTTCTCAGTAATGCAGAGCGTGACATATACTGTATATATGTGCTGTATTATTTGCAGATGACTAAGAGGTTTAGTGAAGTAATTAACAAGTGAACAATGGGATGTGAACGTCTCAAACGGTAAACTGTGGAGGACAAAAGAGCTTTTGAGCGAGTTTCATTGTGGAGGGGAGCACAACAAAAAACACACACCTATCCTGTTTGCTCCTTTGCCACCCACATCAGGTGGCTGTCATTCAAGTTGTTCCCCCCAGTGTGTGTGTGTGTGCGCGTGTGTGTGGCAAGGGAGTGGCCACCCATATAGAATTGGTTTGCGAGACACAGCTGCGCAGAGAGAGCGCAGAGGCTGAGTAAACACTACTATTACACTAACTACAGGTAGCATCTCTGCTCTCCATCGTTTCCATCCCTCCTACTCATGTTCTCTCTCTTTCTCCATCTCTGTTTAATGGGTCATCCTGAGCGCGGGGAGGTGGGACAGCTGAAATATATGGCTAGCAGTGTGGGGAGCTAATCATGGCCGTCTCTGGAGGTGATAAAGCCAGGCCGGAGAGGTTTGTGTTGGCGCAGCCTGCAACGGCTCCATAAACACAGTTACAAGCTGCATTTCGACAGCAGTGTTTTGGCCCCTGATTAGTTTTCCATGCCCTAGAAGGCTCACCCTCGCAAGTCTGTACTCCTTTTTTACCTCGGCAGCGAACACACAACACAGGACCCCAGGAGAATTCCTGCAAGCCGACGAGCCCCGTATTGTAAAATGAAAGTGTGAAGCAACAAAATTAGGTTTTTCCCTCCAACTCTGAAAGCCTTGCTGTATCCACAGACTTGATGGTGCATGTCTTTTTACAGGGCTGCGACAAGGCCCTGCATTGAAATTCGCCTAACAAAGGGTAATGTCCTGTGACCTATCAAGTTTTACAGCACTTTTGTTTACAAGCTGATTCCACAGAGTTAATTGTTAACGCAGAAAATTGAGAGACCCAAAGACAGCCATATAAGACAAGTGCACTTCCTTAAGTTGAGCAATAGAAAGAAAGGAGCGGCGATTGTGCTGACCAACAATGAAAGTACTGATGTAAGGAAATCAGTATGAGTCAGGTTGTTAATTTGGGACACTTCAATAATTCATCATAATAATACTACAGCCACATGAAACGTATGCAGACATTTACAACATATGACACACAGGCCGTGACGCACTGCGATGTAATCTGTGACGCATGAGGATCGGACTTAATGCACCAGGCCCCTGATATCATCCCGACACAGCCACTAACTTCACTCTCAACAGAATGCAAAGACCGTCGCACATTGGCTTCACCCATATGATACGAAGTCGATTTGACATTTAGTCTGGTTGAGTGAACATTTAACAAAACTCAGGCACCTCCATAAATTGCCACTGAAGTAGGGATTTACAATCACCTCTGGGGGGCTACCAATCTTTTTAGCTGCAAATCAATCTGGGAATGAAAGGTGATATGTATTACACTGATATGTATTACACGGAGTAGAAGAGACATACCAGAGTGCCACTTCCATTTGAATTTATTGGAGAGTGATTATTGGCGTTGTTGAGCTGCAGAGCAAGGAGAAAATGACTTGCACTACAAAGTGCTGGGCAAAGGGCCTGCAATAAATCAAAAAGCTGGCTCAATGTAAAACAGACATTCATCAAATAAAAGCAATGCTGTGTATAACTGGACCAATCGAGTAGATGAAACCGCTCTCTGCAAAGTAGCAGCAACCTTCAGAGCCATATTTAGAGAACACAAACCAGTTACACTTGAAAATGAAAACGGAATATTCATAAAAATGAAGTTAAATTAAAAACCAGTATTTAACTCACAGACAAGTCTCACAAATACACAGCAGGACACGTTTTATTTTGGTTGTTAAACTTCTGTTCCAAAGGCTTTCATATGGAAAACTTGTATTATTTATTCCTTTCATCCCCTTCGCTGACATCGCAACATCTGAATCTGGATTTTGATTTATCATCATTAACATTCTTATGATTAAAATTTTTCTTATAAATCATTACTGTTTCTTACTGAAATGTTCTTGGCTTTTTATCTCTGTTGATTGTGAGGTATCTTTGTTTTGTAAAGTGGTACATTAATAAATAAACCCTTTATGTTATTATTTAGGCCAACCTGTAATTCCTCGAAGCGAGGGACTAAACAAAACTAATGGGGAATGATAAAATAACAAAGCTTTGTATTCATTTCAGGGTCTCGCAGTCAACAGCCTTGCCCCAGTTCAAAGGCTGAAAAAGTTTTAATATTTGTGTTTGTTTACATTTTATAGAGTTCTACAAATGAAATACTGCTTAATTAAGAATGATTCTGTTCTATGGCCAAACATTAAATTAGCAATATAAACTGAGACACATTCTCAACAGCAGATGTGCATATATATCAAAAGGAGATTCACACTGTCAAGCAAGAAAGATGGGGTAAGACGTCACCACTTGACGGTTTGCTTGTGGACAGATGGTCCCATAAAATGACTAGGCAGGCAGCACAGAAGGCATGGAGC